>PVKH010001289.1:0-31236 GCA_004027955.1 Chaetophractus vellerosus | reverse complement strand
CTTAACCACAAGCCTAAACCTAATGTAAACACTAACCCTAACGTTAACCCTAACCATAAACCTAACCCAAACCCTGCCACTAAAATTCACACTAACACTAACCCTAACACTAACCCTTACACTAACCCTTACACTCACCATATCCCTAAACCTAACACTAAGACTAAACCTAAAACTATCCTCTCAATGTAAACCTTACCCTAATGCTAACTTTAACCCAAACCTTAACCCTAACTTTAACCCTAACACAGGCCCTAACTATTACCCTTACACTTTCCCTAACACTAACAAAAACCAAAAAGCAAGCTCTATACTTAAACTTAACCCTAACCCTTACCCTAAAACTAACCCTAACTCTATCCCTAACACTAAGACTATTCCTATCCCTAATCCTAACAATATTTCTAAACATAATGTTAACATTAACCCTAACATTACCCCTAAACCTAAACCTAACCTTAACCCTAAACCTAAAGCTTATCTTAACACTAACACTATCACTAACCCTAACACAAACTCTATCGCTCTTCCTAAACCTAAACATCACTGTAACACTAAATGTCACCCCAACACCAACCCTAAACCTGACCCTGACCCTAACCCTAACCCTATTCCTATTCCTAACCCTAACACTAACCCTAACCCAATTCCTTTCCTTATTCTTAACCATAACCCCTACCCTAAACATAATTCTAACACTAACGCTAACACTAACACTAACCCTAAAACTAACACGATTCCTTTCCATAATCCTAACCACAATCCTAAACCTAACATTAACCATAACCCTAAAGTTAACCCTATCCCTAACACTAAACTTAAACTTAAGGCTAAAGCTACCCATTTGTTAACCCTAACACAAACCCTATCCATATCTCTAAATTTAAACCTAACCCTAAACCTAACCTCAATGCTAACCCTAACCCTAAACCTAACCCTAACCCTAATGCTAACCCTAAACCTAATGTTCACCCTATCCCTAACCCTAACACCAATGTTATCACTACCCCTAAACCTAAACCTAAACTTAAACTTAAACTTAACTCTAACCTTAACACTAACCCTAAAATTAACCCTATCCCTATCTCTGAACCTAAAACTAAACCTTAATCAATCCATATCCTTAAATCTAACCCTAATTCTAACACTACCACTAGCACTAAAACTAACACTAACACTATTCCTATTTCTAACTCTAAACATAAACAAAAACCTAATGTTAAATCTAACTCTAACTTTAACCCTAAACCTAAACTGGTCCCTAAACCTAACTCTACCCCTAATCCTAACCCAAACCCTAACCCTAAGCCTATCACTATCCCTAATCCTAACCCTAGCCTTAACCATAATACTAACCCTAACCGTATCCCTTTCCCTAAATCTAAACTTAACCCTAACCATAAAATTAATGCTAACCCTATCCCTAAACTTAACTTTAACCCTAACCCTAACCCTATCACTATACCTAAATCTAAACCTAACACTTAACCTAACCCTAACCCTAATGCTAAACCTATCCATATCCCAAACCCTAACCCTAAACTTAACTCTATCCCTAACCCTAAACCTAATCCCATTCCTAATGCTAACATGAACTCTATTGCTATTCCTAAACCTAAACATCACGCTAAACCTAAATATCACCCAAAAGCTAAACCTATAATCTAAACCTAAACCCGACCCTAAACCTATTCCTATTCCTAACCCTAACACTAACCCTAACCCACTCCTTATCCTTAATCCTAAACATATCCCTTTCCCAAATCCTAATGTGAACACTAAACCTAACACTAACCCTGACACTAACATGATTCTTAGCCCTAATCCTATCAACAATCCTGAACCTAAAGTTAAACAAAACCCTAACCTTAAACCTATCCCTAACCCTAAACTTAAACTTAAGCTACCACTAACCATTTCCCTAACCCTAACACTATTGCTATCCCTAAAAATAAACCTAACTCACAACCTAACCCTAACTCTAACCCTACACCTGAACCTAACTCTAACACTACCTCTAACCCTAACCCTAAATCTTACCCTAACCCTAACCCTAAATCTATCAACATCCCTAAATCTAAACCTAACCCTAACACTAACCCTAACACCAAACCTAATGCTAACAATAACTGGAATCCCAACCATAATACTAAAACCATTCCTATCCCTAATCCTAACCATAATCCTAAACATAATGTAAACACTAACACTAACATTAACCAAGACCCTAACCCTAACCCTTACCCTAAACCTATCGCCTTCCCTAAAACTATCTCTAGCCTTAACTTTAACACTAACATTTACCCTAACCCTAACACTAAACTTAATGCTAACCCTAACCCTAACCCTAAAACTAAAACTATTGCTATCCTCAAACCTA
Organism: Chaetophractus vellerosus; assembly: GCA_004027955.1. Taxonomy (NCBI): domain Eukaryota; kingdom Metazoa; phylum Chordata; class Mammalia; order Cingulata; family Chlamyphoridae; genus Chaetophractus; species Chaetophractus vellerosus. The sequence goes on along the minus strand of PVKH010001289.1, from coordinate 28,856 downwards.
AACATAACTCTAAACCTAATCACAAACCTAACACTAAGCCAAACCATAACCCTAAATGTAATCTTATCTCTAAACCTAATACTAACTCAAACCCAATCCCTTACCTTAATCCTAACACTATCACTTACACTACCCTTAAACCTAACCCTAACCCTAACCCTAAACTTATCACTTACACTATTCCTATCCCTAATTCTAACCATAATCCTATACCTAAATTTAATCATTCCCTAATGTTAACAACAGCACTAAACTTAACCCTAACACTAACACTAACTCTATCCCATTCATGAAGCCTAACCCTAACACAAACCCACACCCTATCCTTAATACTAACCCTAACCCTAATGCTAAACCTAACCCTAAACCTAATGCTATCCCTAACACTAACCCTAACCTTAACCCTATCCCTAACCCTAGCACTAACCTTATCACTACTCCTAAACCTAAACATCACCCTAAAACTAGATCTTATCCCTAAACCTAACACAAACTCAAACTCAATCCCTTTCCCTAATCCAAAAGCTAGCCCTTACACTAATCATAATACTAAACCTAAACCTAACCCTAACACTAATGTTAACCCTGACCCTAAACCTAACCCTAACCTTAACTCTATCCCTAACCCTAGCCCTATCCATTTGCCTAACACTAACACTATTCCTATCCCTATCCCTAACCTAACCCTAAACCAAACCCTAATGCTATCCCTATCTCTATCCCTAACCAAACCCTACCCTAACCCTATCACTGTCCTTTAAACCTAAACCTAACCCTAAGCTTAACCATAACCCTATCAATATCCCTAAATCTAAACATAACCCTAACTATAACAGTTACTCTAATGCTAAACCTAACCCAATCCATAAATCTAAGCCTAAAACTAATCCTAACCCTAACCCTAAACCTCTGCCTAAACCTAACACCAAACTGATACATATCCCTAAACTTAACACTAATCCTAACCCTAACACTAACCCTAACCCTAACCCTAATGCTAACCCTAACGAGAAACATAACCCTAACCCTAAAACTAATGCTAAACCTAACCCTAAACTTAACACTCACTATATTCCTAAACTTAAACATAACTGTAACCTTAACCCTAAACCTAAATGTAAGAATAACCCTATCACTATCCCTAAGATTAAAACCTAATCCCTAACACTAACCCTAACCTTAACACTAACACTTCCCTAATCCTAATGCTAACCCTTTCCCTAAACCTAACCCTAACCTTAACCCTAATGATATCCCTAAATCTAAACATAAACCTAACACTATCCCTATACTCAGCTTAACTCTAACATGTACCCTAACCATAACACTATCCTTAATCCTAATCTAAATTCTAACCCTAACTCTATCATTATCCCTAATCCTAAGCCTAACTCTTACCATAAACCTAACCAAAACCTTAACCCTAACTCTATTCCTTTCCCTCACTGTAATACTAACCCAAACCAATCCCTATGCTTAATCCTAACCCTAACCCTTATCCTTACCCTAATACTAAATGTAACCCTAACCCTAACCTTATCCAAAACCCTAATTCTATCCCAATCCCTAAGGCTAAATCGAACCCTAAACCTAACCCCACCAGTACCCTAAAGCTAAGCAACCCTAACCCTAAACCTAAACCTAACCCTAACCTAACCCAACTCTAACTAATCCACAAGCAATTCCTATGCTTAATCCTAACCCCAACCCTTACCCTAACCCTAATGCTAAATGTAAACCTAATCCTAACCCTAAAACTAACACTATTCCTATCCCTAAACTTAACACTAATTCTAAACCTTACAATAACCCTAATGTTTACAGTAACTCTTACCCTAAAACTAACCTTAAATCTATCCTAACCTGAACCCTAACTCTAAGCCTAACACTAACACTATTCTTATTCCTAACCATAATCCTAAACATAACCCTAATGCTATGCCTATCCTTAACCCTAAACCTAACCCTAACCCTAACCCTATCACTATCCCTAATTCTAAACCTAACCATAACCGAACCCTATCCCTAAACCTACCCCTATCCCAAAATGTAACCCTAAACCTAACTCTATCCTTATCCCTAAGCCTAACCGTAACCCAAACATGATCCCTATGCCTAATCCTAACCCTAACCTTAACCCAAACCCTAATGCTATACCTAACTTTAACCCTAACACTAATGATAAAAATAACCCTAATCATTACCATAAACCTATCCCTAAACCTAACCCTAAATCTTTTGCTATCCCTAAACCTAGGCCCAACCCTAACCCTAACCCTAACCTAACCCTAATGCTATCCCTATGTTAACCCTAAACATAACTCTTCCTGCCTACCTAACCCTAACCCTAACCCTAACCCTATTGCTAAAACTAAACCTAACACAAACCCATGACCTAAGCTTAATCCTAAACCTAAGCCTTACTCTAACCCTAACGCTAACCATAACAATAACACTAAACCTATTCCTATCCCAAATCCTAAACATAATCCTAAAAGTAACATTTAAACTAAAGGTAAGGTTAACCTTAAACTAAACACTAAACATAACCTTCACCATTACCCTATCCCTAAAATTAACACAAACCCTAACCCTAAATCTATCCCATTACCTAAACCTAACTTTATCCCTATCCATAACTCTAACCCTAAAACTAACACTAAGCCTAAAACTATCCCTAACACTAATCCTAACCCTATCCCTAACTCTCACACTAACTATAATACTAACCCTACAGCTATCCCTAAATCTAAATCTAAGTCTAACCCTAACTCCAGCCCTAACCCTAAACCTAACACTAACCCTATTCCTATACCTTATTTTAAACATAATCCTAAACCTAATGTTAACCTTAACCCTAACACTCATCATATCCCTAAGCCAAAGCCTAACCCTAACCCTACCTCTATCCCTATCACTAACCTTAATCATAACCCTAAAGCTATCCTTATCCCTAACCCTAACCTATCTATATCCCTAAATCTATACATAACCCTAATTCTAAACCTAACCAGAATTCTAAACCTAACCCTAACCTTAAACCTAACCCTATCCCTAACCTTAACCCAAACCCTACCCCTAAAACTATCCCTATTCCTAATCCTACACCTAACCCTAACCTTAACTTTAACATTATCCCAATACCTAACCCTAACCCTATCTATATCCCTATAATATAAATATAACCTTAACTCTAACTGTAAACTTAATGTTAATCTTAATCCTAACCCTAACACTAACCCTAATCCTAATCCTAATCCTAATGCTAACCTTAACTCTTAACCCAAACCCTATCCCCATCCCTTACCAAATCCCTAACACTATCACTATCCCTAAATCTAAACATAACCCTAAACTTAAAACTAACCCTAACCATAAGCATAACCCTAATCCGAACCCTAACCCTAATCCTATTCCTAACCATAACACTAACCCAAACACAATCCCTATCCTTAAACCTAAACATAACAGTTACCCTAAACCTAATGCTAACCCATCCCCTAAAACTAACCCAAAAACTAGCGCTATTACTATCCCTAGTCCAAACCACACTCCAAAACATGTTAACCATAACCCTAATATTAACCCTTTCCTCAAACCTAAACCTAAACTTAACCTTAATGCTATCAATATCCCTAATCATAACACTAAATCTAACCCTTTATCCCTAAATTTAAACCTAACCCTAAACCTAACCCTAATGCTAACCCTAACCCTAAACCTAACCCTAACCCTAACTGTAACCCAAACCTAAGCTCACCCTAACCCTAAACTTAACCTATTCTCTATCCCTAAATCTAAATATAAACCTAACTCTCACCCTTACTCCAATACTAAACCTAAATGTATTCCTAACCCTAAGCCTAACACTAAACTAATCCCTATACCTAATCTTAAAATTAAACCTAAACCTGAACCTCACCCAAACCTAACAGTTACCCTAACTGGAAAACTAAACCTAAACTAAATCTATTCTTATGCCTAATCCTAACCATAATCTGAAACATAACATAAACACTAACCCTAGCGTTATCACTTAACAAAACCCTAACCCTAACCCTAAACCTAACCCAAACTCTTTCCCTAACCTTAACATTAAACCTAACACTAAACTTCATACTAGCCCTAACCATAACCCTAACCCTTACACTCATCATACCCCTAAAATTAAGCTTATACTAACCCTAACCCTAAAACCATCCTTGCCCTAATCCTAAACCCTAACACTTACACTAACTCTATCCCTTTCCCTAAGCCTAACCATAACCCTAACACTATCCCTATCCCAAATCCTTCCCCTAACACTAATCCTAAATTAAACACTACCAACATCCCTAACAGTAAACTAACCCTAACCCTAACACTAAACCTATCCCTAAACCTAACCATAACTTAATTCTAATGCTAACCCAACCTAACCCTAATAGTATCCTTAACCCTAAACCTAACCCTATCCCTATCCCTAAACCTAACCCTAACCCTAAACATAAACCTAAACCTAATCCTAACTCTAAACCTAATGCTAAACCTAACACTAACCCTAACCTTAACACTATCTATATACCTAAATCTAAACATAATCCTAACTCTAGCCCTTACCCTAACGTTAAACCTAACCATAACCATAACCCTAACAATAAAGAACAATAAAGAATTCCTATTCCAAAGCTTAACACAAACCCTAACCCTAACCCTAAACTTAACGCTAACCTGAAACCTATCCTTCACAGTAACATGCACCATTTACCTAACCCAATACTTAACCTTTTCCCTAACCCTACACCTTGCCCTAAACATAATGCTTTCACTCTAAGTCTAAACATCATGACTAAACCTAAACCTAATGCTAAACCTAACTGTAATCCTAACCCTAACGCTGTTCCTAATCCTAACACTAACCCTATCAATAGTCCCTAAACTAAACCTTACCTTAAACCTAACTCAAAACTAACCTGAGCACTAACCTTAACCCTAACCCTAACCCTAACCATATTCTTATCCCTAAACCTAACACTAACCCAAACCCAATCCGTATCCTTAATCCTAAACCTAACCCTTAGCCAAAACATAAAAATAACCCTAACCCTAAACCTAACACTAACCATAACACTTAACCTAACCCTAATCCTAACCCAAACTCTAAAACTTAAACTAACCCTACTCCTAATCATAACCCTAATGATAACTCTAACACTATCCCTAATACTAACACTAACCCTATCACAATTCCTAAATGTAAACATCACCCTAACCCTAAATCTAACCCTAAACTTAACCTAACCCTAACCATATTCCTATTCCTAAACTAACACTTAAAGAAACCCAATCCTTATCCTTAATCCTAAACATAACCTTTACCCAAAGAGTAATGCAAACCCTAACACTAACCCTAACACTAACACTATGGCTATCCCTAATCCTAACCACAATCCTAAACTTAAAGTTAATCATAAACCTAAAGTTAACCCTATCCCTAACCCTAACCCTACACTTATCCATAATGTTATCCATATCCCTAACCCTAAACTTTAACCCATTTGCTATCCCTAAATTTAAACCTAAAAAAAACCCTAACCCTAACACTAACCCTAAGCCTAAACCTAACCCTAACCCTGTCTAAACCTAATACTAAACCTTACCCTAAACCTAACACTAACCCTATCTATATCCCTAAATCTAAACATACTCATAACTCTAATGCTTACTCTAATGCTAAACATAACCTTAAAACTAAACCTAACCCTAGCCCTAACACAAACACTAAACCAATCCCTACCCCTAACCTTATCACTCACCCTAATCCTAACCATAACCCAAACCCTAAATCTAATCTAAATCCTACCCTCACCTTAAAACTAAAACTAACCCAAACACTAACAGTAAACATAATCATAACCCTAAAACTATCCCTATCCCTAACCCTAACCCTTACCCTAACACTGTCTGTATCCTATATCCTACACCTAACACTAAACCTAAACCTAATGCTATCCCTATCCATTACAATATCCCTAACCATAACCCTAATCCTAATACTATTCCTAAATCTAAACATAAACCTAAACCTATTCCTGTCCCTAATCCTCACCCTAACCTAACCCTAAATCTAAAGCTAACCCTAACCCCATCACTAAACCAAACACTAACTCTATTCCTATCCCTAACCCTAACCATAAACCTAAACCTAAATTTAACCCTAACCATAATGTTAACCCTTACATAAACCAAACCCTAAAACCAACTGTGTTCCTAATTCTAACCCAAACCCTATCTCTAAACCTATCCATAAACCTGACCCCAATACTAACCCTAACCCTATCACTATCCTTAAATCTAAACATAACCCTAACCCTAAAACTAAACATAAACATAAAACTAACCCTATCCCTATCCCTAAACCTAGCTCTAACAGAAACCCAAGCCCTAACCTTAATCCTAACCCAAATCCTTACCATAAACCTAATGCTAATGCTAACCCAAACCCTAACCCAAACCCTAACCCTAACACTAAAACTCTTCTTATCCCTAACCCTAACCATAATCCTAAACTTAACAACACTAACCCTAATGTTAAACCTAGCCCTAACCTTGACAGTAACACTAACCCTAACCCTATCCTTACCCTTAAACTTAACACTAACAGTACCTCTAACACAAACCATAAACCTAAACATAATGCTAACCCTAACCTTAACCCTAACACTATCCCTTACCTTAACACTAACCCTATTGCTATCCCTAAACCTAAGCCTAATGTTAACCCTAACTCACTCTAAACTTAACCCTAACTCTAACCCTAACCCTGACACTATCCATAACCCTATTCCTATCCTTAACCCTAACACTAACCCAAAGTCAATCTCTGTGTTTAATCCTAACCCTAACACTTCACCTAACCTGAATGTTAAACCTAACCGTAACACTAACCCTAACACAATATGAATATTCCTAATCTTAACAATAATCCTAATCCTAAAGTTAACCTTAACCCTAACATTAAACCTAACCCTAACTTTAACCATAAACTTAAATCTATCCCTAACCATAACCATATCCATAACCTAACACTAACACTATTCCTTTCCCAAACCCTAACCCTAAAATTAGCCCTAATGCTATCGCTATCCCTAACACTAACCCTAACATTAACCTTAACCCTATGGCTATCCCTAAATCTAACCCTATTGCTATCCCTAAACATAAACATAAACCAAACTTAACCCTAACACAAACCTAACCCTAATCCTAACCCTAAACCCAACTCTAGCCCTATCACCAAATCTAACCCTAACCCTATACTTTACCTATCCCTAATCTTAACCATAATCCTAAACCTAATGTTAATGGAAATCCTAAAGTTAACACTGTCCCGAACCCTAATCCTAACCCTATTGCTATACCTAAATCTAACCCTAACCATAACCCAATCGCTAACCCTAACCCTAACACTAACACTAACACTATTCAATCCCTAATCCTAACAACATTCCTAAACCTAATGTTAACCCTAAGTCTAATGTTACCCGAAAAACTAACCATAACCCTTTCCTAAACTTGACCCTATCACTATCCCTAAATCTAAACCTGACCCTAACCATAACACAAAATGTAAACCTAACCTTAACACAAACCCTAACCCCAACCTTAACCCTATCCCTAACCTTAACACTAACACTATCGCTATTCTTAAGACTAAACATCACCCTTACCATAAATCTCACCATCACCCTAAGCCTAAATCTAACCCTAATCCTAAACCTAAATGTATACCTAATCTTAACCCTAATACCCAAATGTAATCCCTATCATTAATCCTAAATCTAACCCTTACCGTAACCCTAATGCTAACATTAACCCTAACCATCACCCAACACTAACAGTATTCCTAACACTCAACCTAACAATATTCTGAAACCTAATGTTAACCCTAAGCCTAATGTTACTCCTAACACTAACCCTAAACCTAAACCTAAAATTAAACTAACCCTTTTGCTATCCCTAAATCTTATTGTAACCCCAACCTTAACCCTAAACATAGTGATAACCCTAATGCTAACCCTAACCCTAACCATACCCTTAAACCTAACACTAACCCTATCACAATTCCTAAACATAACATTAACCTAACCCTAAATCTAACCCTAACCCTAAACCTTTTCCTAACCCTAACACTAACCCAAAACCAATCCCTATCCTTAATCCTAACCATAACCATTAACCTAAGACTAATGCAAACACTAATACTAACCCTAACACTAACACTATTGCTAGACATAATCCTAACCACAATCCTAAACCTAAAGTTAATCATAAACCTAACATTAACCCTATCCCTAAACCTAACCCTGCACTTAACCATAATGTTATCCATATCCCTAACCCTAAACTTAACACTAACCCATTCACTTTCCCTAAATTTAAACCTAAACCTAAACCTAACTCTAACTCTAATGCTAACCCTAACCGTAATGCTAAACCTAAACCTAACCCTATCTCTAATGCTAACTGTAACCCTATCCCTTTCCCTAAACCTAAACCTAACCAAACATTTTCCTATCCCCAATACTAACCATAATCCTAAACCTAATATTAAACCTAATCCTAAAGTTAACCCTGCCTGGAACCCTAACCCTAACACTATTGCTATTCCTAAATCTAACCCTAAATCTAACCCTAACCCTAAAGCTAACCATAAAACTTACCCTATCTCTATCCCTAACACTAAACCTAACTGCAACTCTATTCCTATCCATCACTCTACTCCTAACACTAACACTATACCTATCCTTAACCCTAACACTAATCTAACACTAACCCTAGCCCTAAAACTAACCATAACCCTAACCCTATCACTATTCCTATCCCTAAATCTAAACCTAACCCTAACTCTAACCATAAATCTAACACTAAACTGAACCCTAATCCTAACCCTAAAGCTAAGCCTAAACAAAACCATAAATGTATCATGATCCCTAAAGCTAACCCTAACCCTAAAACTAACCTTCAACCTAAAACTAACCCTAAATCTAGTCCTATCCCTTACCATAACCCTTACTCTAACTTTAACCCTAACCCTAACCCTAACCAATACACAAGCACTATCCTTAATTCTAATCCTAAACCTTAAACTAACCCTAATTCTAACCCTAACCCTAACACTAACACTAACCCTATTCCTATCTGTTATCCTAACCATAATCATAAACATGCTGTTAACACTTACCCAAACCTCATCATATGCCAAAACTATCTTTAACCCTAACCCTAAACCTACCACTATCCCAATCCTTAACCCTCACCTTAACACTAACCCTAAACCTATCTAAACCCTAAATATAAACATAACACTAAGTCTAACTGTAACTCTAATGCTATAGCTAAATTAGCCCTAAACCTAACCTAATAACCAACACTAACCCTAATGCTATCATTATCCCTAAACCTAACCCTAACTGTAACCCTTAACAATAAACCTGTACCTATCTCTAACCTTAAGACTACCACTAACCCAAACCCTAACAATAATCCTAAACCAAACCCTAATGCTAAAACTATCCCTATTCCTAACCCTAACCCTAACCCTAAACCTAAATTTATCCATATCTTTAAACCTAAAACAAACCTTAATGCTATCCCAATCTCTAAACTTAGCCCAAACCTTATCATTGTCCCTAAATCAAAACTAAACCCTAAATCTAACCCTAACCCTAACAGTACACCTAACCCTAAACCTATACATAAATCAAACCATAAACCTATCGCTATCCCTAAACCTAACCCTAACCCTAACCTTAACCTAACACTAACCCTAACATTAACACTAAACATATTCTTACCACTACCTTTAAACCTAACCCTAAACCTAACCCTAACCATAACTCTAATGCAAAACCTAAACCTATCCCTAAACCAAACCATAAACCTATTGTTATCCCTAAACATAACCCTAACCCTAACCCTTACCCTAAACCTAAAACTAACCCTAAACCTGTACCTATCCATAACACTAACACTAACACTTACACTAAACCAATTTCTATCCCTTTACTAACCGTAATCCTAAATGTAATGTTAACCCTATCCCTAACCCTCATCATATTTCTAAACCTATCACTAACCCTAACCCTAAACCTAACACTATCCCAATCCCTAAACCTAATGCTATCCCTATCCCTAAACAAAAACCTAAACTTAACCATATCACTATCCCTAAATCTACACATAACCTTAATCCTAAACCTAATCCTAACCCTGATGATAACCCTAAACTTAACCCTAACACCTAACCTTAACCCTAATTGAAATGCAAGGCTATACTTAATACTAATCCTAACCCTACCCTAACCCTAATCCTAACCCCTAATATTACCCCAGCCTTAAACTTATCCCTATCCCTAAACTTAACACTAGCCCTAACCCTAAACCTAACCCTAATGCAAACCCTAAGCCTAACCCTAACCCTATCACTATCCCTAAATCTAAACCTAACCCCAACTCTAACCTTTACCTTAATGCTAAAACTAACCCTAACCTTCACCCTAACACTAACACTATTCCTAAACCTAATCCTAACAATATTCCTAAACCTAATGTAAACCATAACCCTAATGTTACCCCTAACCTTTAACCTAACCCTAAACCTAAAACTAATCCTATTGCTATCACTAAATCAAATCATAAACCTAATCCTAACACTAACCCTAATGCTAACCCTAGCCTTAATCCTATCCCTAACACTAACATTAATCCTATCACAATTCCTAAACCTAAACATCAACCTAAACCTAAACCTAACCCTAACCTTAACCTAACCCTAACCCTAACCCTACTCCTAACCCTAACACTATCCCAAAACCAATCAGTATCCTTAATCCTAAACATAACTCTTACCGTAAAACTAATGCAAACTCTAACACTAACCCTAACACTAACACTAACACTATTGCTATCCCTAAACATAACCACAATCCTAAATATATAGTTAATCATAAACCTAATGTTAAACCTAACCCTAACCAGAACCCTAAACTTAACCATAACATTACCCGTATTGCTAAATCTAACCTTAACACTAACCCATTTGTTATCCCTAAATTTAAAACTAAACCTAACCCTAATGCTAACACAGACCCTAACCCTATCCCTAAACTTAATCCTAACCATAACACTGATCCTATCTCTAATCTTAACCATAATCCTAAACCTAATATTAAACCTAATCCTAAAGTTAACCCTGTCCCGAACACTAACCCTAACCCTATCGCTATACATAAATATAACCCTAAAACTAACCTAAACCTAAACCTAACTCTAACACTTATCCTATCTCTATTCCTAACACTAACTCTAACTGCAACTCTATTCCTATCCATCACTCTATTCCCAACATGAACACTATTGCTATCCCTAACCCTAACACTAATTCTAACCCTAACTCTAAACCTAAACCTAACCCTAACCCAAACCGTAACACTATCCCTAAATCTATCCCTAAATCTACCTCTAACCCTAACTCTAATGCTAAACCTAACCCTAACCCTAAACCTAACCCTATCTCTAAATAAAACCAAAAATCTATCACTATACCTAAAGATAACCCTAACCCTAAATCTAACCTTCAACATAAAACTAACCCTAAACCTATACCTATGCCTTACCTTAACCCTAACTCTAAGCCTAACCCTAACCCTAACCCTAACACATACACAAGCCTTATCTGTACTACTAATCATAACCCTTAACCTAACCCTAACCCTAACCCTCACACTTACCCTACCTCATCATATGCTGAGCCTACCCATAACCCTAACACTAAAAATATCACTATCCCAAACCTTAACAATAACCCTAACACTAAGCCTAAACCAATCTATATCCCTAAATCTAAACATAACACTTAGTCTAACCATAAACCTAATGCTATACCTAAACATGGCCCTAAACCTAATCCTATAACCAAAACTAACACTAATGCAATCAATATCCCCAAACCTAACTCTAACCCTAACCCAAAAAATAAACCTGTCCCTATCCCTAACCATAACACTAACCCTAACCCTAACCCTAAACCTACCCCTAAGCCTAAACCCAACACTAATGATTAATCTATCCATATCCCTAACACTAACCCTAACCGTATTGCTATCGCTAACTCTAACCCTAACCCTAACACTACATCTATCCCTACACCTATACCTAACTCAAACCATAAAACCATAGCTATTCCAAAACCTAACCCTAATCCTAACCTTAACTTAACACCAACCCTAACACTAACACTAAACCTATTCTTACCCCTAGTCTTAAACCTAACCCTAACCCTAAACATAACCTAACACCAACCCTAACACTAACAGTAAACCTATTCTTAGCCCTAGCCTTAAACCTATCTGTAAACCTAACCCTAACACTACCGCAAAACCTAACCCTAACACTAAACCTAAAACTAACCCTAAACCTATGCTTATCCATAACCATAACTAACACACTATCCTTATTCCTATCCCTTTACTAAACATAATCCTAAAAGTAACATTAACCCTAACCTTAACCCTCATCATATCTCTAAAGCTATCCCTAACCCTAACCTTAAACCTAACAATATCCCAATCCCTAACCCTAACACAATCCCTATCTGTAACCCCAAAACTAACCTAAACCCTATTGCTATCCCTAAATCTAAACATAACCCTAAATCTAACACTAACACTGATGCTAATCATAACCCTAACCCTAATGCTATCCCTATTACTAACCTTAACCCTAACACAAACGCAAGCCCTATCCTTAATACTAACCCTAACAATTAACCTAACACTAACCATAACTCTAAATCTAACCCTTACCAATACCTAAACTTAGCACTAACCCTAACCCTAACCCTAAAACTAACCCCTAACCCTACAACTAAACCTAACACTAAAACTAACCCTATTGCTATCACTAAATCTAAACCTAAACCTAACTGTAACCATAACCCTAACCCTAACGTTAAAACTAACCCTAACCTTAACCCTTACACTAGCAATATTCCTAAACCTAACATTAACCCTAACCCTAATGTTGCCCCTAACACTAAACCTAACCCTAACACTAAACTAATCCTATCTCTATCCCTAAATCTAATCCTAACCCTAACACTAACCCTAACCCTAGCCCTAACACAAACCCTAACACTAACCCTAACCTTAACCTTATCCCTAAACCTAACAATAACACTATCACAATTCCTAAAACTAAACATCAACCTAATCCTAAATATAATCCTAATCTTAACATAACCCTAAGCACATTCCTATTCCTAAACTTAACACTAACCCAAGCCCAATTCCTATCCTTAATCCTAATCATAACACTTACCCTAACACTAATGCAAACCCTAACACTAACACTATTGTTATCCCTAAACCTAACCACAATCCTAAACCGAAAGTTAATCATAAACCTAATTTTAACCCTATCACTAACCATAAACCTAAACTTAACCATAGTATTACCAGTATCCATAAACCTAACCTTAACATTAATCCATTCACTATCCTTAAATTTATTTATTTATTTTTTTAAAAGATTTATTTATTTTATTACATATCTCCCCTTCCCCCCCATTGTGGTGACACGCCGAGACTTGGTCACTGCACAGGCGTGGCTTTCCCCACTTGTGGGCGGCTTCTGTTTCCATTCATGGCCGGCTCTTGCTTCAGTTCACGGGTGGCTGGCTGCGCTCCATTCGCGGGCGACCTGCCCTGCCCGTGGTGGCTTTTGCCTGTCCATGGCAGCTTTTTGTCCTGCCCATGATGGCTCTGGCCCACCCATGGCGGCTTGCCATTCTCAAGGCGGTCTGCCCGCTAGGAGAGGTCCCCGGGAACCGAACCTGGGGCCTCCCATGTGGTATGCCGGTGCCCTATCCACTGGGCTATCGAGCCGGCCCCTATCCTTAAATTTAAATCTAAATCTAACCCTAAACAAAACGCTAAACCTTATGCTAAACCTAACCTAACCATAAGTCTAACTCTAACACTAAACCTTATGCTAAACTGAACACTAACCTTATCTATATCCCTAAATATAGATATAGCCCTAACTCTAAACCTTACCCTAATGCTAAACCATAACCCTAACCCAAACACTACACCAATCCCTACCCCTAACCTTGACATTTACCTAACCCTAAACCTAACCTGAACACTAACCCCAACCCTAACTTTAATGCTAACCTTAACCTGAAACCTAACCCAGCATTAAACCTATTCCTATTCCTAATCCTAATGATAATCCTAAAGATAACATCAACACTAACCCTGTTGTTAACCCTAACAATAACCCTAACCCTAACCCTAATCCAAATCCTACCCCTAACCTTAAAACTAACACTAACCTTAATACTAACACTAACCCTATACCTAAACCTAACCCTAACCCTAACCCTAACAATATCCCTATCCCAAATCCTGCCCCTAGAACTAACCCTAAACATAACATTATCCCTAAACCTAACAATATCCCTAATCCTAACCCTAACCCTAAAACTATCCCTAAATATAAAAGTCAACCTAACGCTATCACTCAACTTAATCCTCACCTTAAACCTAACCCTGAACATAACCCTAACCCTAACACTAACATTATTCCTATCCCTAACCCTAAAAATAAACCTAAACTTAAAGTTAACCTTAACCCTAATGTGAACCCCAAACCTAAACCAAAACCTAACCTCAACTCTATCCCTAATCCTACCCCAAACCATAACCCTAACTCTATCACTATCTCTAAACCTCTCCATAATTCTAAACCTAATACTAAACCTAACCCTATCACAATCCCAAAATCTAAACATAACACTAATGCTAAACATAAACCTAACCCTAAACTTAAACCCTAACCCTAAACATATCCCTATTCCTAACCCTATCCTTAAAAATAACACTAACACAAACCCAAGTCCTACACTTAATCCTAACCCAAAATCATACCATAATCCTAATGCTAACACTAACCCTAAACCAAACCCTAAACCTAATCCTAACACTAAACATATTCTTATCCCTAATCACAACACTAACCCTAACCGTAACACTTACCCTAACCCTAATGCTTAACACTAACTCTAAACCTAACCATAACCCTAAATGAAACCCTAATGCTAAGCCTAACCCTAATCCTAACCATAATGCTAAAGCAAACCCTAACCCTAACACTAACCCTAACCCTTACACTAACCCTAACTCTAATTCTAAATCTAACACTTATGATAACTCTATCCATATACCTAACTCTAACCTTAACCCAAATTTATCCATATCCCTAAACATAACTTTAACCTTACTGTTAATACAAAACTTAACATGAAGCCTAATACTAAACCTAATTCTAATCCTAACACTAATCCTAAACCTATTTCTTTCCCTAACCTTAACAGTAACACTAACCCTAACTTTATCCCTATCCCTAACTCTTATCCCAAACCTAAACCAAACCCTTAACCTAACCCAATCACTAACCCTTACCCTAACCTTAAATCCTAACACTAACTCTAATCCCAAACCTAAACCTAACCCTAACACTAACATTTACACTAACTCTAACTCTAATTCTAAATCTTAACCTAACCCTAACCCTACCCATATCCCTTACCCTAACCCTATCCATATCCCTAACACTTATCTTAACCCAAACCCTAAACAAACCCCAAACCTAGCCCTATCCCAAACCTTACGCCTAACCCCTAACACTAACTAATCCTAACGTTAACCCTAACCATAACCCTAAACTTAACCCTAAAACTAAACCTAACCCTAAACCTAATCCTAATTCTAATACTAACCCAAACCCTATCCTATGACTATCCCTAACCCTAACCCAAATCATAACCCTATCCCTATCCCTAACTCTTACACTAACCCTAACACTAACCATAAACCTAAACCTATTCCTAACACTTAACTTAATCCTATACCATAACACTAACTCTAAACCTAACAATAACCCTAAACTTAAACCTAATATTAAACCTAAACCTAACCCTAACAGAAAACCTCCCACTAAAGCAAAACATAACTCTAATCCAAGACCTAATTTATGTCTGATTCTAACCCTAAATCTAACCCTAAATCTAGCCCTAAACCTACCCCTAACCCTAATGGCAACACTAACCCTAAACCTAAAAGTAACCCTATCCCTACAGCTAATGCAAAACCTTACCCTAACCCTAAACTTAACCTAACCCTATCCCTATCCCTAACTCTTATCCTAACCCTAACCCTAATCCTAAAGCTAACCCTAAACTAACACTTACACTAACCCTAACCCCTAACACTAACTCTAATCCTAACCTTAATGCTAACCCTAA
The DNA here is from genome assembly GCA_004027955.1 of Chaetophractus vellerosus. NCBI lineage: Eukaryota > Metazoa > Chordata > Mammalia > Cingulata > Chlamyphoridae > Chaetophractus > Chaetophractus vellerosus. The sequence continues at coordinate 12,508 of PVKH010001289.1, read as the reverse complement.
AACTAACCTTAACCCTATGCTTAATCTAACCCTGACCCTAACCCTACTGCTAAAGCAAAATGTCACTCTTTCACTAACCCTAACTCTTGCCATAAACCTAACCCTAACCCTCACCCTAACCTAACCCTAACCCTAACCATATCCCTAACCCCAACCCTAAAACTAACCATATCCCAATCCCTAACTCTTATCCTAAACCTAACCTTAACCCTAAAACTAACACTATCCCTAACCCTTACCCTAATATTAACCCCTAACACTAACTCTAATCCTAACTCTATTCCTAATCCTATCCCCTACACTAACCTTAACTGTAATTCTAAACCTCAACCTAACCCAAACCCTATCCATATCCCTAAACCTAACCCTAAATCTAACATTATCCATATCACTAACTCTTATCTTAATGCTTACCCTAAACCAAAAATTAAACTGAACACAATCCCTAATCCTTACCCTAATCCTAACCCCTAACACTAACTCTAATCCTAATGCTAACCCTAACCCTAACCCTAACTTTAACCCTAATGCTAAATGAAACCCAAAAACTAATGCTAATACTAATACTAACCCAAACCATAACCCTATCACTACCCCTAACCTTAACCCTAACCATAACCCTATCCCTATCCCTAACTCTTATCCTAACCTTAATAGTAAACCTAAACCTAAACCTATCCCTAACACTTAAACTAATCCTAACCCATAATACTAACTCTAAACCTAACCCTAAACCTAAACTTAACCCTAATTATTAACACAACCCTAACCATAACCCTAACTGAATCTCTCCCACTAAAGCAAAACCTAAACCTAATGCTAATTCTAACCGGAACCTATCCCTATCCCTATCCCTTACCCTAACCCTAAACATAACTCTATCACTATCACTTACAAAAAAATCTAACCCTAACACTAATTCTAATCCTAAACTGAACCCTTAACAGATTCCTATCCCTAACCCTAACCCTAACTCTACCCCTAAACCTAACCTCATTCCTAAACATAACTCTTATCATAATCCTAACCTTAAACCTAATAGCAATCCTAAAACTAACCCTAACACTTACCCTATCCATAATGCCTAACACTAACTCTAAACCTAACCATAACCACTACCATTAACACTAATCTTACACCTAAACCTAACTCTAACCCTATCCCTAATGCTAAAGCAAAACCTAAACATAAACCCAACCCTAACCCTTACACTCACACTAAATCTAATTCTAACCCTAACCCTAACCCTAACCATATCCATTTCCCTAACCCTAACCCTAACAGTAACCCTAAACCTACACCTAAAGCAAAATCTAACCCTAAACCTAATCCTATCCCTAACCCTAACCTTAACTCTAATCCTAACCTAATCCTATCCCTATCCCTAAACATAACCATAACTCTAAACCTATTAATATCCCTAACCCCTCTCTTAACACTGACCCTAATTATAAAACTTACACAAATCATAACCCTAAATCTTACCCTTACTCTAAACCTAATGCCTAACACTAAATCTAAACCTAACAATAACCCTAAAATAAATCTAAAGCTAAACCTAACTCCAACCATAACCCTACTCTAAACCTAACCCGAACTGTAACTCACCCTAACCCTAACTGTAACCCAAATGGTAACACTAACCCTAAACCTGAAAATAACCCTATCCCTACAGCTAATGCAAAATCATAACCTAAACCTAAAACTAAACCTATCCCTATCCCTAAACATAACACTAACCCTAATTCTAAATCTAAACATATCCCTATACCTTTCTCCATTCCTAAATCTAACCTTAAACCTAATCATAACCCTAAACCTAATCCTAATGCTTACCCTAATGCTAATGCATAACACTAACTCTAATCCTCACACTAACCCTAATTGTAACCTAATGTTAACCTAACCATAAACCTAATCCTAACCCTACCACTAAAGAAAAACCAAACCCAAACCTAAACATATTGCTAACCCTAACCCTAACTCTAATCCTAAACTAAACCTATCCAAATCCCAAAACCTAACACTAACCCTAAACCTATCACTATCCCCAACCCTTATCCTAACCCTAACCTTAACCCTAATCTATCACTATCCCTAAATCTAAACCTAAACCTAAACAGAAACCTAACCATATGCAAACTCGAATGCTAAATCTAACACTAAACTTACCCATAGGTTTAACTAACGCTAAACCTAACCATAAATCTAACCCTAACCCTGACCCTATCCCTCTTCCTATCTCTTATCCTAACCCTAATCCTAACCTTAAACCTAAACCTATCCTGAACACTTACTCTAAACCTAACCAATAACACAAATTCTGACCCTAACCTTAACCCTAATGTTAAACCTAACCCTAACCCTAACCCAAAACCTACTGCTAAAGCAAAACCTAACCCTAATAATAAACCTAACCCTAAGTCTAATAATAACCCTAACCCTAAACCTATCCTGATTCCTAACCCTAATCCTAACCTTAATGCTAATGCAAATCCTAACCATAACCCTAACCCTAATTCTAATCCCAAACTGAACCATAACCCAATCCCTATCCTGAACACTAAGCCTAACCCTACCCATAATGCTAAACTTATCCCTATCCCTTACACTTTTCCTAAACCTAACTTTAAACCTAATCATAACCCTAACCCTAAGACTAACACTTAAAAAACCTAATGTCTAACACTAACTCTAACTCTAACCCTTACCCTAAACTCAAACCTAATGCTAATTCTAAATCTAACTCTAACCCAAATTCTACTGCTAAAGCAAAACCTAACCCTAAACCTAAACCATTTCCTAATCCTAATCCTAACTATAATTCTAAACTAAACCTATCCCTATCCCTAACCCTAACTCTAAACCTATCACTAACTCTAAACCTTACCCCAACAATTACCTTAACATTAAGCAATGACTATTCCTAAATCTAAACCTAACCCTAAACATAAACCTACCATAATGCTAACACTAACCCTAAACCTAAACCTAAACCTATCCATAAACCTAACATTAGTCCTGGCCCTAATGCTAAACCTAAACCAAAATCTAACCCTAACCCTAACATTACCCCAATTTCTAACTCTTATCCTAACCCTAAACCTCACCCTAAACCTAAACCAATCCGTAACCATTACCCTAACCCTAAAACATAATACAAATTGTACCCCTAACCCTAACCCTAACATTAATGCTAATGCAAAACCTTACACTAACCCTAACAAAAATCTTAACACTAAATCAAAATCTAACCCTAACCCTAACCCTAACCCCCACCATAAACCTACCGCTAATGCAAAACCTAACCCTAAACCTAACACTAATTCTAATCTTTTTTAAAAATTTATTTATTTTTTATATATCTATATATATATTTTAGGGTACATTGATTACATAAATGTTACACAGAGATTCCAGGAGTACCCATATGCCATCCCCCACACCTCCCACAACACCCCACTTACACATCCTCATCAGTGTGCCATAACACCTGTGATAGATATACACATTTTGGGGCTTTGACATCAAGCATAGATCACAGTTCAGACTGTAGATGACCCTCTGGACACTTTGGGGGAAAGGTGAGGGAAGAGCAATTGTAATGCGGGGTTTTTTTGAGACTTGGGAATTGTCGTGGGTTATGATGTGATGGAGGATGTAGGTCATTTTGTATCATCATGTATCATGTGGAACTGTATGAGAGAGAGGGTTGTCTAATTCTAATCTTAAACCGAAACCTAAACAAAACCCTATCCCTAACACTAACCCTAACCATAATCCTAACCATAAGCCTAACCCTACTCCTATCCCTAACACTTATCCTAAAACCAACCTTGAACCTAAACATAAACCTAACCCTAATCCTAAACCTTACCCTAACAAAAACATCTAACACTAACTTTAAACCTAACCATGACCCTAACTGTAACCCTAATGCTAACCCTAAACCTAAGCCTAACCCTAAATCTAATGCTAAAGCAAAACCTAAACCTAACACTAACCCTTACACTAACACAAATTCTGCTTCTAATCCTAGCCCTATCCATATACCTAACCTTAACCCTAACCCTAAACCAACAAATAAGCAAAACATAACTCTAAACCTAAAACTATTGCAAACCCAAAACCTAATTCTAATCGTATCCTAACCCTATCCCTATCCCTAACCCTAACCCTAAACCTAAAACTATTCCTACCTCTAACCCTTATCCTAAACCTGACCTTAATGCTAAACCTACCCTAAGCATAATCTTAACCCTACCAATAATGCAAAACCTACCCCTAAACTTAATTCTAATGCTAAACCTAACTCTAACTCTATCCCTATCTCTAACCCTAACCCTAACTCTAAACTTAAAATGAACCTTATCCCTATACCTAACATTTACTCTAACTCTAAGCTTAAACATAAACATAAACTGAATCCTAACACTTACTCTAATCCTAATGCCTAGCACTAACTCTCAACTTAACAATAAACCTAACAATAAACCTAATCCTAAACTTAACCCTAACCCTAACCCTAACCATAAAACTAACACTATCCCAAACACTGACCTAAGATTAACCCCTAACAATAACTCTAATGCTTACCCTAACCATAAACCTAACCCTAACCCTAACCCTAACCCTAACCCTAACCCTAACCCTAACCTTAACTTAATGCTAATCCTAACCCTAACCCTATCACTAACCCTACGGTTAAAGCAAAAGATAACCTTAAACCTAAATCTATCCATAAGCCTAACCCTAACCCTAAACCTATTCCTATCCCTAACCCTTATCCTAACCCTAACCCAAATGCTAAACCTAACCTTAAATCCTACCATAACTGTACAGCTAAGGCAAAACCTAACCATAACCCTAACCACAACCCTAATTCTCATTGTATCCTTAACCCAATCATATTCTTAATCCTAACCCTAACACTAACCCTCACAATTAACTTATGCATTAAGTCTAATACTAATTCTGAATTCAACCTTAACCTTAACTGTAACCCTAATGCTAAACTAAACTATAACCATTACCCTAACACTGACCTTAACCCTAAATCTAAACCAAACACTAACCCAAACCCTAACCCTACTACAAAAGAAAAACCTTAATCTAACCCTAACCCAGCCCTAACCTAACACTAATTCTAATCATAACCTTAATGCTAACCCAGACTGTAACCTTACTGCTAATGCAAAACATATCCCTACCCTAAACCTAAATCTCTAATTCTAACCCTAAACCTAACCCTATTGCTAATGCAATACCAAACCCTTAACCTAAACCTAATTCTAATTCTAACCCAAATCCTAACCCTATACCTATCCCTAACCCTACCCAAACCATACCCCTAATCCTAACCCTCTCCCTATCCCTAACTCTTATCTTAACTCTAAACTTAAAGCTAATCCTAACCCTAACCCTAACCCTAACCCTAAACCTAACCATAATGTAATTCTAACCCTTAACCATAACCATAACTTAAATGGTAACAGTAACCTTAAACCTAAAACTAACCCTATCCCTACAACTAATGCAAAACCTAACCCTAACCCTAACCCTAACCCTTATACTAACCTTAACTCTAATTCTAAACCTAACCACAACCCTAACCCTATCCATATCACTAACCTTAACCCTAAGCCTAACCCTACCCATATACCTAACTCTTTTCCAAAACCTGATCATAAACCTAACACTAACACTTACTCAAACCCTAATGCCTAACACTAACTCTAAACCTAAACCTAACTGTAATGATCAACCTAATGCTAAATATAATCCTTAATCCAACCCTAACCCTACTGCAAATCAAAACCCAATCATAAGCCTAAGCCTAAGCCTAAACCTAACCCTAACTATAACTGTAATTCTAATCCTAACCCTAACCCTATCCCTAAAACTTTCCTAATCCTGACCCTAATGCTAAACCTAAACCTAAACGTAACTCTAAACTACCGCTAACACAAAAACCAACCCTAACCCTAATCGTAATTCTAATCCTAAACCTAAATATAGCCCTATCTCTATCACTAACCCTAACCCTAACCCTATCCATAACTCTAACCCTACTCCTAAACCTAAATGTAATACTAACCCAAAACCTAACCCTAGCAATATCCACCCTAACTCTAACCCTAACCCCTAACACTAACTCTAACCCTAAACCTAACCCTAAATTTAACCCTAATGCTAAACCGAACCTTAACCCTAGCCCTACCACTAAAGCAAAACCTCACCCTATCCCTAACCCTAAAGCTAAAGCAAAATCTACACTCAAATCTAACCCTAACCCTTACACTAACCCTATTTGTATCCCTAAACATAACCCTAACACAAACCCTATCCCTATCCCTAACTCTTATCCAAACCCTAAACCTATCACCTAACACTAACTCTAACACTAAACCTAAAACTACCCCTAACAGTTAATCTAACTCTAACATCTAACAATCATTCTAATCCTAAAACTAAACCCTAACTCTAACCCTAACCCTAACCCTAACCTTACCCATATCCCTAACAATTATCTTAACCCTAACCCTAAACCAAAACCCAAACCTAACCCTATTCTGAACCCTTACCCTAACCCCTAACACTAACTCTAACCTTAATGTTAACCCTAAACCTAACCCTAAACTTAACCCTAAAACTAAACCTAACCATAAAACTAACCCTAATTCTAATCCTAACCCAAACCCTAACCCTATGACTATCACTAACCCTAACCCTAATCCTAACCATAACCCTATCACTATCCCTAACTCTTATCCTAACCTTAACACTAACTCTAAACCAAAACATATCCCTATCCCTTAACCTAATCCTAACCCATAACACTAGCTCTAAACCTAACACTAACCCTAAACCTAACTGAAATTCTCCCACTAAAGCAAAACCTAACCCTAACTCTAATTCTAACCCTAAACCTATCCCTATCCCTACAACTTACAAAAAACCTAATCCTAACCATAACACTAATTCTAATCCTAAACCAAACCCTAATCAGATTCCTATCCCTAACCCTAACACTTACTCTATCCATAAAACCTAACACTAATTCTAAACCTAACATAACACTAACAGTAACCCTAATGCTAAAACTAAACCTTACTCTAACCTTCTCTCTAATGCTAAAGCAAAACTTAAACATAAACCTAAACCTAACCCTTAAACTAACCCTAAATCTAATTCTAACCCTAAACCTAACCATAAAACTAACAATATCCCAAACACTTACCCTAACAATAACCCTTAACACTAACTCAAATGCTTACCCTAACCATAAACCTAACACTAACCCTAACCCTAACCCTAACCTTAACTTAATGTTAAACCTAACCCTAACCCTATCACTAACCCTACGGTTAAAGCAAAACATAACCTTAAACCTAAACCTATCCCTAACCCTAACCCTAACCCTAAACCTCTTCCTACCCCTAACCCTTATCCTAACCCTAACCCAAATACTAAACCTAACACTAAATCTTACCTTAACCCTACAGCTAATTCAAAACCTAATAACCCTAATGATAACCCTAATTCTCATTGTATCCCTAACCTAATCATATTCCTAACCCTAACCCTAACACTTAACTTATCCATTAAGCCAAATACTAATTCTAAACCTAACTTGAACACTAACTGTAACCCTAATGGTAATCCAAACTCTAACCTTAATCCTAACCTTGACCTTAACCCTAAAGCTAAACCTAACCCTAACCCAAACACTAAACCTACTGCTAATGCAATACCAAAAACCTTAACCTAACCCAAATTCTAATTCTAACCCAAATCCCAACCCTATACCTATCCCTAACCCTAAACAAATCCCTACCCCGAATCTTAACACTATCCCTATCCCCAACTCTTATCTTATCCCTAAACTGAAAGCTAATCCTAACCCTAACCATAAACCTAAACCTAACCAAAATGTAACTCTAATGCCTAACCTTAACCATAACCCTAATGGTAACAGTAACCCTAAACCTAAAACTAACCCTATCCCTACAGCTAATGCAAAACCTTACCCTAACCTTCACCTAACCATATCCCTATCCCTACCTTTTATCCTAACCCTAAACCTAACCCTAATCCTAAAGCTAACCTATTGTTAACACTTAACCTTACCTTACCCTAACCCCTAACACTAACTCTAATCCTAACCTTAACCCTAACCCTAAACCTAACCTTAACCTTATGCTTAATCAAACCCTAACTCTAACCCTACTGCTAAAGCAAAACCTAACCCTAACTCTAACCCTAACCCTTACACTAACTCAAACTCTAATTCTAAACCTCAACCCAACCCTAACCCTAACCGTATCCCTAACCCTAACCCTAACACTAACCATATCCTAATCCCTAACTCTAATGCTAACTGTAACCCTAACCTTAACCCTAACCCTAAACCTAACCCTATCCCTAACCCTTACCATAACATTAACCCCTAACATTAACTCTAATCCTAACCCTGCCCCTAACCCTATCCCTTACACTAACCCTAACTGTAATTCTAAACCTCAACCTAAACCTAACCCTATCCAGATCCCTAAACCTAATCCTAACCCTAATTTTGTCCATATCCCTAACCCTTATCTTAACCTTAATCCTAAACCTAACCCAATCCCTAATACTTACCCTAAACCTTACCTCTAATACTAACTCTAATCTTATCATTAACCCTAGCCCTAACCCTAAACTTAACCCTAAAACTTAACCTAACCCTAAATCTAATACTAACCCAAACCCTAACCCTATGAGAATCCCTCACCCTAACCCTAAGCATAACCCTATCCCTATCCCTAACTCTTACCCTAACCCTAACACTAACCATAAACGTAAACCTATTCCTAACACAACCTAAACCTATACCATAACACTAACTCTAAACCTAACATATCCCTAAACTTAACACTAATGCTAAACCTAATCCTAACCCTAACCCTAACTGAAACACTCCCACTAAAGCAAAACCTAATCCTAACCCAAAACTTAATCTATGTCTAATTCTAACCCTAAAGCTAACCCTAAATCTAGCCCTCACCCTAACCCTAAGTCTGACAATAAACCTAACTCTAACCCTAAACTGACCCTTAACCCTAATGGTAACACTAACCCTAAACCTAAAACTAACCCTATCCCTACAGCTAATGCAAAACCTTACCCTAATCCTAACTTAACCCTATCCCTAACCCTAACTGTTATTCAAACCTAACTCTAACCCTAATCCTAAAGCAAACCCTATTGCTAATACTTACCATAACCCTAACCCTTAACACTAACCCTAATCCTAACCTTAACCCTATGCTTAATCTAAACCTATCCCTAACCCTACTGCTAAAGCAAAACCTAACCTAATCCTAACCCTAACACTTACACTAACTCTAATTCTAATTCTAAACCTCAACCTAACCCTAACCATATCCCTGACCCTAACCCTAAAACTAACCCTAAACCTAACCCTATCCCTAACCCTTATGCTAACATTCACCCCAACACTAACTCTAATCCTAACCCTATCCCAAACCCTATCCCATACACTAACCATAACTGTAATTCTAAACCTCAACCTAACCCTAATGCTATCCATATCCCTAAACCTAACCCTAACCCTAACTTTATCCATATCCCTAACTCTTATCTTAACCCTAACCCAAAACCAAACACTAAACCTAACCCAATCCCTAATCCTTACCTTAACCCTTACCCCTAACAGTAACCTTAATCCTAATGCTAACCCTAACCCTAACCCTATCCCTAACTGAACCCTAATGCTAAATGTAACCCTAAAACTAATGTTAATTCTAATACTATCCCAATCCATAACCCTATCTCTATCCCTAACCTTAACCCTAACCATAACCCTATCCCTATCCCTAACTCTTATCCTAACCCTAACACTAAACCTAAACCTAAACCTATCCCTAACACTTAACCTAATCCTAAACCATTACACTAACTCTAAACCTAAGACTAACCATAAACTTAACCCTAATGATAAACCTAACACTAACCCTAAACTTAACCTTAATGATAAACCTAACACTAACCCTAATGCTAACTGAAACTCTCCTGCTAAAGCAAAACTAACCCTAACTCTAATTCTAAACCTAAACCTATCCCTATACCTATCCCTAACCCTAACCCTAAACATAACCCTATCCCTACAACTTACAAAAAACCTAACCCTAACCCTAACACCTATTCTAATCCTAAACTGAACCCTAAACAGATATCTATCCCTAAATCTATCCTTAACCCTACCCCTAAACCTAACTTCATTCCTAAATATACCTCTTATCGTAACCTTAAATTAAACCTAATAGTAACCCTAACCCTAACCCTAACCCTTACCCTATCCATAACACCTAACACTAACTCTCTACCAAAACATAACACTACCAGTAACCCTAATGCTAAACCTAAACCTAACTCTAACCCTATCCCTAATGCTAAAGCAAAATCTAAACATAAACCTAACCCTAACCCTTACACTAACCCTAAATCTAGTTCTAACCCTAACGCTAACCCTAACCCTATCCATGTCCCTAACACTAACCCTAACCGTAACCCTAAAACTACAACTAAGGAAAAATATAACTCTAAACCTAAACCTATCCTTAACCCTAACACTAACTCTAATCCTAACCTAAACCTATCCCTATCCCTAAACATAACCATAACTCTAAACCTATTAATATCCCTAACCCCTATCTTAACACTGAACCTAATTCTAAGCCTAAAACTAATCATGACCCTAAATCTAACCCTTACTCTAAACCTAATACCTAACAATAACTCTAAACCTAACAATAACACTAAAAATAAATCTAAAGCTAAACCTAACTCTAAACTTAACCCTACCCTGAGCCTAAACCTAACCGTGACTCAACCAAACCCTAACTGTAACCCAAATTATAACACTAAACCTAAACCTAAAACTAACCCTATCCCTACCACTAATGCAAAACCTTAACCTAATCCTAACCCTAACACTAAACCTATCCCTATCCCTAACGCTTATACTAACACTAACTCTAACCCTAAACCTAAAGCTAACCCTGTCACAAACACACTAACCCTAACCCTAACTCTAATCCTAAACCTAACCCTAAACCTAAACTAACCTTAACCCTAATGCTTAATCTAACCCTAACCCTAATGCTAATGCTAAAGCAAAACCTAACCCTAACCTGAAACCTACCCTTACACTAACCCTAAATCTAATTCTATACCTAACCCTAAAATTAACCCTTTCTCTATCCTTAATGCAAACCTTAACACTAACACTATCCATATCCCTAATTTTTATCCTAAAACTATCCCTAAGCCTAACCCTAAACCTAATTCTAACCCTCTCCCAATCCCTATCTATTATCATAAACCTAACCCTAAACCTAAAGCTAAACCTATCACTATCCCTAACCCTTACCCTAACTCTAACCCATAAAACTAAATCTAACCATAACCCTAACTCTAACCTTAAACCTAATGCTAAACCTAACCCTAGCCCTAACCCAAACCCATACCTCTAAAGCAAAACCTAACCATAACCCTAACACTAACTCTAATTCTAACCCTAACCTTAACCCTATCCTTATGCCTAAACCAAACCCTAATCCTAACCCTAAACCTACCACTAACCCAAAACTTAAACCTAACTGTAACCCTAACTCTCATTCTAATCCAAACCCTTACCCTATCCCTATATCTAACCCTAACCTTAACCCTAACACTACTCCTATCACTATACCTAACACTTATCCTAAACCTAACCATAAACCTAATCGTAACCATAATGCAAACCCTATCTAGAACCCTAATGCATAACACTAACTCTAACCTAAACATAACCCTAAGTATAAACTTAATGCCTAACCTAACCCTAACCCTAAAACTAACCCTAAACCTAAACCTACCCCTAGCATTTACTGTAACTGTAATCCCTAACACTAACTCTAATCCTTACCCTAACCATAAACCTAACCCTATCCCTAACCTTAAGCCTAACCTTAACTTAATGTTAAACCTAAACCTAACCCTATCCCTAACCCTATGGCTAAAACAAAACCTAACATTTAAAGTAAAACTATCCCTAACCCTAACCCTAATCCTAATTCTAATCATAACCCTATCCCTAACCCTATCCCTATCCCTAACCATAACCCTAAACCTAGCCATAACCCTAACACTTAACCTAACCCTAAAGCCTACTACTAATTCTAAACCTACCCCTAACCCTAACTGTAACCCTAATGCTAAACCTAATTTGAACCCTAACCCTAACACCATCACTAAACCAAAAACTAACATTAAACCTAAACATATCCCTAACCCAAACCATAACTCTAATTGTAACCTATCCCTATGCTTAGGCCTAACCCTAAACCTAACCCTAAAAGTATCCCTATCCCTAAGCCTTTCCCTTACCATTACACAAACCCAAACCTATCACTATCCCTAAATTTCAACCTAAACCTATTCCTATCCCTTAACCCTATCTGAA
>PVKH010001288.1:0-31255 GCA_004027955.1 Chaetophractus vellerosus | reverse complement strand
GTTGGAACCTAAAAAAATGCTATTATTAATATGAATGGTTCCAAGTATCAGATTAAAAGACCCTGACCATGGTTAGTAAGAGAGATTAGTAAAAATACCCATAGATAAATTTCATTAGCTAAACTTGAGATTACCTGATTCTAGCATTACTATAGAGTGACAGCTCATATGATTAAACTTGATCCATGAGAATAAATGCTGGGCTCCTACAAACATAAAAAAATATTATTCTATACAATATTTTACTGCCAATTTTAAATGCTGCCAGCTTTTATTTTTCTCCTTGGAATAAAATTAAAAAGCTGAACAGCTTTTTTCTCAACTTATCCAAATATATACGAGAGCTGTAACCACAAACATTACACTGACTGATTAGTTTTTTTCAATATTCATTTAAAGTAGATAGCAACTCAATTTAATTGTCTATATAAACCAAAAATTTTCCTCTTGCTCCAAATGAACAAAAGTCTAATTTACTTGCTTTGCAAACAAAAATCATTATTGAAAATACAGTCTGTGTCCCATGAACATACCAACTAACCTTTAAAATCTCCAGTAAGCTAGAATTTGTTAACACAATGCAAATGATTTGTGAAAAGCTATACCCATCTACAGAATTATAATGTAGGTTTTTTTTTTCATAAGAAACAATCAGCTTCAAATGCCCATGGGCATTTATTTATAGGAGGATAATTATTTAGGGCTATGAAATATCAACTATTATGTCAATTTTCTTTGCCAGAGGGCTATTTGGAATGCAAATTTCAAGTGTATTCTAAAGTTGCAATTAAACTATACCTCAGTTAGTAGGAAAACCAAATTTAATGTGCTGAAAGATTAAAGGTCATGGGTTTAAAAATCCTAGATTATTTCATAGTGCTTATGGTTACTGGATCCTGGGTCTGCTCAGTATCTGGCTTGTGAGGAAGGGTACTTAGCAAGAGGAGAGAACTTTACAAATCATACCATCAATTAATACCCTGCATGGCACAGACTGCCTGAATAAATGGATGAATGCTTTAGAAAGAGCAAAGTATGCAATTCTGATCAATGAAAGTAAAGATAAGCTTTTCATGGAGTCCTGGGAAGGATTCTTCACTCTTATAAAAGAGACATAAAGAAGGAATATTCTGTCTCATCTTTGAACTTTGATGTGTGTGGAAATGTGATGCTTGGAGCTTCAGCAGCCATTTTGTAGCCAAGAGATAAAACAAAACTGAACAAAGGAACAAAGCCAATAAGCTCAGCATGGAAAAGAGAGCAAGAGAGGGAGATCAAAATAATTTATGTCCTTATGACATCAAGTCGCCAACTTAACCAAAACTGGTACCAACCTATCCATGAATTTCAAACATGAAATGATAAACTTTCCTTAATGGTTAACTGTACTCCATGGACAGTCTGTTACTTGAAGCCAGAGCATTCTAACACACACCTTTTTCTTACTTCCATATCTACTAATTTTTTACTTCTGCAGATTTTTGGAGACTGCTAGGCAATTATCAAATAATTCATGTTCTTGCATGGATAGTAGGTAACTACAGAAGGAAAGGAACTCTAGAATCACACATGATCAGGAACAGCTTTCTTTGTCTTCTGAGAATGCTCAGTAAAGTTTTAGACTCAGAAAGTCAGCTTTAACTCTTCTGCTTCAGGCTCAGACAGAAATAATGAAAAATCACCTGTGAGTTAAAGTTCTCCAGCACATGTATTTGGCAAAGAATAATTGGTGTATTGATCTATTAAAGAGACCTCATAATCATTGAAGTTTTAAAATGAAACCAAACTAGTTGCTGTCTTACTGCCAAACACAAAATCAAACACAAACAGTTTTTATAAACACTTTTTGGTGCATCCATTTATCTAGAAGATGTGTCCCTTTCCTCAAGCTGACATATTCTATCTAAAAATACTCAAATGGTATTTTCTTTGGTGAAATCCCATTTGCATGTTTCCAAGGCTTACTCTCTCTACTAAGCTGGTTCATGGTTTTATTGCACATTTCTCTGCAATATTATTTTGAATTATTAGAATCTTAATAGAATGTGCTAATTTAAAAAGAGATTTCTTATTAAAATTCTATAATTCATTAAAATGCATTTGTCCTCTCTAATTTATGGAAAAAAGCTTTTTAGTATAAATGTACATGAATATTGAGTTTTCAGTGCCAGAAAAGAGCTAAGTTTCCATTCTGGTGGAGAGTGGGTAAATGAGCTCCTCAGTTCACCAGACTCTTATACAGGAAGACTCTATCCCTACTGGACTGGGTCAGGCTTTTATAAACTCTCAAAGATCCATTCAGAGCACTTACAATTTGTAATTTTGCAAATGGGGCTTGTTTCAGATCTATCTTCTCAAGTAATTTTTAAGCTCCAGTTGAATAGAGTCTCTGCCCCTTCCTTCACCACTGAGAACTCAATATCCAGGAGGGGGCTTGACAACCCTGTCAGAGTGAATGGATGAATGATGGTGTGAAGGAAAATGACAGACTGGCCACTTTCTGTAAAGGTGTTTTTTCTCTAGCCAAAGTTTCAGTTTAACTAGAATTTGAAAAGATAGAATGATCCATTAGACTTACCAAGTTTCCTGTTTTTTGGCCATTTATAACACATCTATAGAGTTTGCCCTTGTGTTGAAATGTGCTTGGCATTTTATGAGAGAAGAAAGTGAATTAAACAGGAAGCATGAATTGCTAGGTAGAGGATAAAAAATAGAATAGAACTACCACCAACCCCCACTGGAAAGGGAGAGAAATTATTTATGTGCAACCTGAGGCGAGGGATAGAACTTGATCTCACTAGGTCCCTGCTTGTTCTCTGAACACTCTACCTTATCCTTTGGTAAGCTTAACTACATCTCAAAATTGATAGGCTTTGAAGACAGACTTCCCTGGGTTCAAAGACTGGCTCAATCGCTGCCAGACAGTATGACCAAAGGCAAACCAACAACCCTGAGTCTCAGTTTCCTGGTCATTCCAAAGATTAAATGAGCTAACAAATGTAAGGAACCAACATGGTGCCCTGATACAGAGTATCTCCCTAAATAATTATTCATTTTCATTTGAATATGTCATGACTTCAATGATCAACTTTCTCCACACAAAAATGACCTTTAAGATGGCAAATCTCAGTCCTCCATTCTTGAACTCTGATTCCTTCAGCCAAACTTTGCCAGCATTTACTGTGATAGTGGCATTTCAGGCTCTACACATCTGAAACCAAACATATCATCTTCCTTCCCTTTATCCAGGTATTTCCACCACACTCTCCAACCTGCCTTGGTGTATCAGAGTAGTTAAAAGCATAAGTGTTGTAATTAGATGGACATAGCTTCAAATCCCAGCAGAGTGACCTTGAGAGGATCATTTAAGCTCTCTGAACCTCATTTAAAAAAAAAAAAACCTATGAAATAGAGATAGTAATGACTACCTTTTAGATGCACTGAGAAAATTAATTTGTGAAGTGGTTAGCACAGTATCTGGCACCTAGTGAAAGTTTGATGAGTTATATCAATTGCTAATTATTGTTAGTGACAACACAGTCATTGGTGACACCCCTCTCCACCTTGTTCCCCTCAAAATATCACAATTACAGCATTTTTTTCAGTCTTTATCAGTAAAATCTCTTTCCCCTTTGTCCTCAAAGACATTGATCTATTAAAGTCATCATTATTTGTTCCTCTTAATTGCTCTCTCTGATTTTAGGTCTTCCCTTTTATTTCTTATTCTTGGCTCTGTTTTATTTCTCTTCATAGCAATTACAATGTGAATGCAAACATTGTGTTATTTACTTATTTGTCTCTCCCACCCCTTGAATGTAAACCCTTGAGGGCAGAAACTAAGCCTATATTGTTTCCTGAGTTTCACCCTGTGCCTAGAATAGCCACTCAGTATTTGCAAAGTCACCAAATCACTTGAACTTTGTGGAAGGTGAATTCAAGTTGTAGTGCACCCCCTACCCTGGATTAAAAACTGTGTGGGTCCATTTCCCATCAAAGTCAGTGAAGACACCTCATTTAAGCATTCAAGTCACTCCAAAACAGACCCCTAACCTTCTACTGCAGCTGCTTCTGCTGTCACTCCTCTACAGAAACAAATTACTCTTGTAACAAAGGGGAGCACATATGCTGCCCTTTAATATCCATGATTCCTTATTTGCATTATTTTGTTTACATTCATCTTCTTAGCTATCATTTTTTCTTCCCCCTAGTTTGTCAAAACCTAGCTCAAGTGCTCCAAATCTTCCCTGATACCTCTGAGCTGGAAATGCCATCTCCCTTTTAAGAATTCAGCATTTTATCTGTAATATTTCCTTACCTCATTTACTTGATCCTTTGAAAACCCAGACTACTATATATCTTTTAAATCTTCTACAGAGCCTAAAAGATGGAATGGAACCTAGGGCAGATTCTTCTCAAAAAAGAACTCCCAGAATTAGGACACACTGGGAAAAAATTTTAAGAAAAATAAATGCCTTCTTTTAGTGCCCTTGAACACTCTTTATTCTTCCTTTTTGTTTAAATCTCCCAAATGTGACTTGCTTTAAATATGACAAACTATAAATACCAGAAAAACAGAAGTCTTTATATGAATGCTACTAAATCTTCTTTTCTAACAAGCTCAGCCATTCATCTTAGGTTTTCACACTGGAGACAGATTGCAAATTGCTTTTCACCCATTCACCTGGGGTGAGTCATACCTTCTGCCAGGTAAGTGGGAAAAAATGCTGAGCAGTCAGTTTACCATCTGAAACAAGGAGTTCTGATTTTTATGTCTTGGTTATTTTTTTTCTCCTTCCTTTCTATTTTTCCAAGCATCTGAATCAATCTCTTTCTCTTTTTTGAACTAGAATGTGGAAACTTTTTACACAGATTATTTAATTCTGACAAATATTAGCCATGCAAAAATAATCTTTCTAAAAACAGAAATCAGGCTATCCATTATAGCCACATCAGGAGAGCTGATATGCATAATTAAATTAATGGCTTTGCAAAGTTTTGGTATTAAGGAAAGGCTGTATCTTGGTTTAACTTAGGGCATTCTAATTCATTTAAGTACAGAATTGGCCATCCTTTCCTCTCCTGTAATATCTATTATCTCAACATCCTACAGAATTTATATCCCTCCAATAATGCAATGGGAAATAAGTGACATTGACTAACCAACACTTGGATTGGAGTTGCAGCTTTGCCTTTAAGAACTCTTCTCTTCTTTGATTGGTAAAGGCTATGGGGTCATGGAAAAAGTCAGAGAACAGTAATTTGGTTGTCAACTCCAAATTACTAGCTGCATCATCTTGGCAAGTCACTTAATTTCTGTGAGGTTTAAGAAATGAGAGCAGCCACCATGGTCCTCCCCCAGATCCCTGGCTGGTACAGACCCCAGGGCCCCAATGTTTTAACTGTATATGAGTTCTCCCCAACTCCAAAATTCACAGTGCACAGAGGTTCAACCCTGGATATTTGCAGCCCACCTTCTGAGCAATCATCTTGACCACCACATCCTGGGTGTGCACATCAATGGTACAGATGGTCATGATCTTTTGCAGGTCCCCCTTGGAGAGCTGGCCAATCAGCATGGTGATGAGGGTTTTGAGCTGAACCACCTGCTTCTTGTAGTCCTTCATGGCATTCTCATAATCTTCCCCCAGCCTGGCAAAGGCAATACCCACCTCTGTCATCCACCAGATCTGAGTGCAGGTCAGAGCCACCTGTGGCAACAAGAGCTCCTCAGTCAAGCTGGTAACAGGATTGTCTCCAACCAGTCCACTCATCACACAGCAAAGGCCCAGGATGAAATCATGTGGATGACACAAGTCCTTTCTCTCCCTCTTCCACTGGCCTCTCCTAAGTGGACCACATTTCTAAATTCTTGCAGATGTGAGGTAATTACAACATAAGTGGGAAAGAAGTATCCCCTCTTAAAAATGTATAATTTGGTTGTAAACAACTAGATACTCACTCTGGTCAAAACCAGCAGCTTCTAGAAATTTCTACAGTGACTTTTATGTATTTACTTCCCAGAAGCAGCATCTTTCTTGTGGTTGGGAGAATAACAATATGCTGACTGAGCTTCCCAAAAAAGACTTAGTTTTTGCTCTGTTTCTCTGGAACCTCATGTGTTCCTATTACTCTAGTTTTGCAGCCACTGCTGATGATTTGAGGCATATTTTTGCTTGTCCATAAAACTTAATTATAGTTTTTATCTCTAAAATCTGTAACCTTAAAATGACTATTCTTCTGAGATTATGTGTTTCAACACTGTAAGATCTGTTGTCTTGTATGTACATTTTCTTCCATTTATTCCCCCAGTGTCTTAGAGTTTTCATTTTGTCTTCAAAGAAGCTTTAGGTTACAGAAAAGTCACATATGGAACATAGGGGATTCCCACATACCTAATATCCTCCCCCCTTTGCCCCTTTCCCCTACTAATAACATTTTATGTGTGGATGGTATATTTCTTACAATTGATGTACAAATATTGAAACATTGCGGGGCCAGCTCGATAGCCCAGTGGATAGGGCATCAGCATACCACATGGGAGGCCCCGGGTTCGATTCCCAGGGACCTCTCCTAGCGGGCAGACCGCCTTGAGAATGGCAAGCCACCATGGGCGGGCCGGAGCCGCCGGGGGCAGGGCAAGAAGCTGCCACGGACATGGCAAGAGCCGCCACAGGCAGGGCAGGTCACCCGCCGATGGAGTGCAGCCAGCCACCCGCGAACTGAAAGCCGGCCGTGATCAGACGCAGAGACCGCCCACAAGCAGGGAAAGCCGCGCCTGTGCAGTGTCCAATCTCGGCACATCGCTGCAGCCGGGGGAAGGGGAGATATGTAATAAAATAAATAAATCTTTTAAAAAAAATAAAAGAAAGAAACATTGCTACTAACTCTGGTCAATGAGATACATTGTGGTTTACATTTTGGACCATACATTTTAATAAATTTTGATGAAATTTAACATGGCCTGTATTCATCATTGCAAGATCATGTAGAACAATTCCATTGCCCCAAAAATGCCCCATGTTCCATCTGTTCTATTCCTCCTCTCCCCTCCCCTCAGGTCCCAAAGCAACCACCATGCTTCACTTCTTGAAGAACAAGATTCATAGTTACTTGCAACAACATTGAGGGCTTGACATACTGGCCTGGCTTCCCCTTTTAGGCACTGCTTTCACTCTCAAGATACTTCCACCTCTCTATTTGAGAACATAGCAGGACTGCCCAGGATGGGAGTCCAACACCTTCCCCCTCATTATGTGGGTCTCCACCCACTGATACAACACACTCTGACAGGATGAACTCTCATAGACTCCCTAGAAGCCTGCCCCAGATGTGCCCTTTCCTGCATGCACCCCACAGCCAACACCCTAAACCAGTAATCCTCTCCTGCCATATTTACCAAAAGAACATTCCCAACATTGTAGTTTCAAGCACACACCCAAATATCCCCAGAGCTCACCTGCTCCTTCCCCCAAACTTCCCTCCAGTTCCATGGACAATCCAACCCATCCTCCCCACCCTACCCCCTCACAGACCAGCACACCTAACCTAATACCATCACTGCACCACTGTCATGCCCATCCACTGTACAACTTCACCCTTCCACCTTATCATAGATTTTACTCATATGAGTGTTGGCTCACAACCCTCTTCTCCCTTTCTGTCTCCTGTAAACCTATCTTCCAGACTCTAGCTCTGTGAACCTGCTCAATTTGCTTAATTCATATCTGGGAAGTCATGTAATATTTGTCCTTCAGTGCCTGGCTTACTTCACTCAACATAAGATCATCAAGATTCATTCCTGTTATCCCATGAGTTCATACTGCATTCCTTCTTACAGCTGAGTAGTATTCCATTGTATGTATGTACACAATTTGCTTAGCATTCATTTGTTGATGGACATTTCTGTTGTTTACAACTTTTGGCAATATTGAATAATGTCACTGTGAACATTGGTGTGTATATATCTGTGTCTCTGCTTCCAATTTTTCTGGGTTTATACCCAGCAGTGGGATTGCTGAATCATATGGCAGTTCTATAGCTAACTTCCTGAGGAACTACCAGACTGTCCTCTACAATGGCTGCACCATTCTATATTCCCGCAAGGAGTGGATAAGGGTTCCCATTCCTCCAGATCTTCTCCAACACTTGTAGTCCTCTATTTTTTTAAATAACTGCCAGTCTAATGGGTGTAAGATGATATTTCATTGTAGTTTTGATTTACATTTCCCTAACAGCTAGTGATGTTGAGAAATTTTTCATGTGCTTTTTAGCCATTTGTATTTCTTCTTTGGAGAAATTTTTATTATATTTTATCATTTCAACTTTTTTTTAAAATTGTATTTTATTTGTTATTTTTAAAACTATGATTATTTCATTTTCTTATTAGTTGTATTTATTTTGTTAGCTTCAGTTTTGAAGAAGTTTTGGATCACAGAAGGTTTACAGCTGTGGCAGGGGATGATCATTGGTGCTGGGTGTCAAAGATGGGGGATGCATGAGAGGAGGTTCATCTGGGGTATACCTATGAGGTATATGAATGTGTACAAGTGCTCATTGGGCATCATCACAGTGGGTGGAGAGTCACACAATAACCAAAGGAATATCAAATTCCCATCCTGAGGCTCTCTAATGGGAAAATAAGAATCCCCTAATTATAGGAGCAGTGACTAGTGAAGGAGGATGGACCACTGATGGGCCCTTGATAGTGAGGACTGTACTTATGAACCTCTACTTTTGAAATTGAAACATAGCCTACTATTATAGGGTGCTTAAGAGTTACTTTGTGAGAGACTCCTTGTTGCTAAAATGTGTTATCTCTCTCTAAGATGAACTCAGCATACAAATGCTTTACCATCCAATCAGCAAGGGACATATTTCCCAGGGATGATCCTCCCTGGCACCAAGGACTACCAAGTGCATCTGGAAAAAGACTGACCAAAAGGGGGAAAGGGTAAAGACACATAAGTTTAAATGTTAAGAGACTTCAAAGTGTGTTGGGAAGTCAATCCAGAGATTATGCTTATGCAGCAAGATCTCATTGACTGCCAAAGTAAATATTGCCTCAAATATCAGGGCTCCTAAGGGCTCTGAAGACATTCAGACATGATAGGCAGGGAAGACAGCTCAGGAGTTTGGTGCCCTGCTTGCAGGTACTACTTGGGAATTTATGCTTCCCAGTGTGACAGAGTTGGACTCAGGGGTGTTTTCCTTACAAATGGCTTTTCTGCCTCTTCTATTTGAACCTATAGTTAGTACTAGATATGATAGGTGTCTGTCCAAGAGACTTAAATCTTTGGTCTTTCCATGGGCCAGTTAGTCCCTGAATCTCAACAGAGTTGCAACACCTACTCTCCCGTACATTGGACTCACAGGACAACTAACAAGGAAATGATGATGGACAATGACCATCCCAAGGAACAGAGACAGTCTGGAACTATAAGCAAGGTAGTCCCATCCATCTGTCCCATGGGAACTAAGCACCCTCTCAATTAGAGTTGGAGTGGACATCACCATCCCAGAATCCTCAGGACTGAGGAATGAACAATGGACTAGAGTAGACTTACTGTTATTCCACTATAGATTTATTGTGATTCTAGGAATGGATGAACATTTATCACTGATGTGGAGGCAGTGGTATCCAGAGGTTTTAAGGGGAGGGTGAGGGAAAAACAGGTGTAATATGGGGGCATTTTTAGGACTTGGGAATTGTCCTGAATGACATTACAGTGACAGATATGGGCCATTATATATCTAGTCATAACTTACAAAATTCTGTGGGAAAGGGTGTAAACTGCAATGTAAACTGTAACCCAGACTTAATGACAATGCTCCAAAATGTGTTCAACAATTGTAACAAATGTACCACACTAATGAAGGATGTTGTTAATGTGGGAAAATGTGGGAGGGGTAGGGAGCAGGGCATATGGGAACCCCCTATTTTTTATGTAACATTTATGTAATCTAAGTATCTTTTTAAAAAAATTTTTAAATGACTATTCTTGAAGGTCAATGTGATTAGCACTAAAATTCAATATGGTCAATATGAGGTGGGATTTTAGAGATTAAAAAAAAATAAATGGGACAACTACCAAGATAGTGGCAGAGTAAAGAGCTCCTAGAAACAGCTCCTGCTATGGGGCAGTTGGTGATCACACAGAGCTATCTAGAGCACTTGCTTGGGGTCTCCAGGAGACCAGAAGTGTATCCTGTAACATCCTTGAAAGAATGGAAGGAGGAGACTGTCCACCTACAGAGGAGATTCATAAGTAGAGCTCTCTATGCCACGAGGCCAGTGCCCATCCTCCACATGCCACCTCTGGAGCTGTTTCCTAGCTGGAATTGAAAGCTCCTCTTCCCAAAATGGGGGAGGAAGAGATGGTTGGGCACCAACTTCTGCTAATGTTTATTAAATTCAATGGGCTAAAGTATAATCCTAAGAACAGCTAAATTTTGAAACTATCCAAGTCAGAAAGAGGCTGGTAGCCACCATCTTAACTCTGTGCCTGACATGAGGGAAAGTGGGGCTGACTGAAAATCACAGTGCTGGTAGGGACCAGCTTTTTCCATCTAGATCAGACTGTAGCTCTAGCTACAGTCTAAGCCCCAGGGAGGGCAGAGAGGAAGCAGTTGGGAGCTGCACCAGCCTCTCTGGGAAATTATAGGCCACTCCACTGAGGGCAGTGATCATCCTACTTTGGCAGCACAAGCCACCCAGGAGCTATTCTGTGGCAGGAATTGGAAGCTCTATTTCTCAAAAACAGGGGAGGAAGAGACAGTCGGCCACTGATTTCAGCTACTGATTAGTAAATTCAGCTGCCTAAAGGATAACCCTAAGAACAGCTAAAGTTTGAGCATTTCCAAGTCAGAAGGAGGCCAGTAGCCACCGTTTTGGCTCCACCACCAGCATGAGGGGAAGCTGGGCTAACTGAAAATCACAGTGTTGGTAGAGACCTTTTCTTTTCACCAAGATTGGCCTGCAGCCCTAGCCTAGGTTACAGTCCCACCTCTAGCAGGGAGGAAGCTGGTGGGCCCTGCATCAACCTGTCCAGGTAAATGCAGGTATATTTAGCTGGCACAGGCTGAATAATCAGAAGTCTACTGGGACAACTGTGGTCATTTTGGACCTGCACTGCATAGATTGCTGCCCACACCAGCAATTCCATCCCCACCCCAGGCAGTGGAGAAAGGGGAGTGAAGTTTCATCAGTCTCTCTGGGCAACTAGTCTAGGTCTGCACAACTTGGATTATTCACACAGCTGTGGCTCTGTCCCTACCCCTGGCAAAGGAGAAAATTGGGAGAAGCTTCATTGATCCTTGGGGCAAGGAGGGTAGCTTGAGACTCCACAGCTTATAGCACCAACTACATCCTTGGCTCCTACAACACAACCAGCAAGGGAAAAAGGGCAGGAAGCCCTAAACTAAAGAGAAAAACTGCACCCAGAATAAATACTCTAGTAAGCCAGAATCCAGGATGCTAAAAAAAATTACAACCCACACCAAGAAACAGGAAGATATGGCCCAGATAAAGGAACAAGATAAGCCTCCAAATGACATAAAGGATTGAAACAACTAATAATAGATGTTCAAATAAATCTCCTTAATAACTTCAATGAGATGGCTAAAGAAATTAAGGATATTAAGAAGGAATTGGGTGGCCACAAAGAAGAATTTGAAAGCACACATAGAAAAATAACAGATATTATGGGAATGAAATGTGCAACAAATAAAATTAAAAATACACTGGAATCATATAATAGTAGATCTGAGGAGGCAGAAGAGAAGATTGGTGAGCTTGAAGAAATGGCCTCTGAAAGTGAACATATAAAATAACAGATGAAGAAAAGTGTGGAAAAACTTGAACAAGTTCTCAGGTAACAAAAGGACAGCAAGAGACATGCAAACATACATGCCATGGATGTCCCAGAAGGAAAAGTGAAGGGAAAGGGGGCAGAAGAAATATTTGAAGAAATAATGGTAGAAAATTTCCCAACCCTATTGAAGGACATAGATATCCATGTCCAAGAAGCACAACATACTCCCATCTGAAAAAATCTGAATAGACCACTCCAAGACACATACTATTCAGAATGTCAAATGTGAACAACAAAAAGAGAATTCTGAGAGCAGCAAGAGAAAAGCAATGCATAATGTATAAGAGATACCCAATAAGATTAAGTGCTGATTTCTCACCAGAGATCATGGAGGCAAGAAGACAGTAGTATGATATATTTAAGATACTGCAAGAGAAAAACTTCCAGCCAAGAATATGACATCCCGCAAGACTCTCTTTCAAAAATGAGGGTGTGTTTCGAATAGTCACATACAAACTGAGAAAATTCGTAACCTATAGGCCCACTTTGAAGGAAATACTAAAGGGTGTGCCTGAAGAGAAAAGACAAGAGAGAGAGGTCTGGAAGCGAGTCTGGAAATGAAGATTATAGCAATAAAAGTGTCAAAAGTATGGTAAAAATAAAATATGACAGATAAAACTCAAATATTCAGGAATAAATTTAACCCTTGATGTAGAGCACTTTTATTCAGAAAACTACAACTCATTGTTAAAAGAAATTTTTAAAAACCTTAACAATTGGAAGAACATTCCATGCTCATGGATTGGAAGACTAAATGTCATTAAGATGTCCATTCTACTCAAATTAATATACAGATTCAATGCAATCCTGATAAGAATTCCACCAGCATTTTTAAATAAATGGAAAAAATGATTATCAGATTTATTTGGAAGGCCAAGGGGTCCTGAATAGCCAGAAACATCTTAAAAATGAAAAGTAAAGTTGGAAGACTCTCATTTCCAGACTTTAAGTTGTATTACCTAGCTACCATGATAAAAACAGCATAGTGCTGGCATAAAGACAGACACATAGACCAATGAAACTGAATTGATGGTAAAAAAACAGACCCTCACAAGTATGGTGATTTTTGACTAGCCTGTCAAACCCACGCAGCTCAGGCAAAACAGTCCATTCAACAAATGGTGCTGAGAAAATTGGATATCCACAGCAAAAGAAGGAAAGAGGAACCCTATCCCACACCCTATACAAAAATTACCTCAAATGAATAAAAAACCTAAATATAAAAGCAAGAACCATAAAGCTTCTAGAAGAAAATGTAGGAAAATATCTTCAAGGATATCTTCAGGTGGTAGGTTGTGGATACTTAGAGGAGATAGGAGAAATGAGATGGACTACTGATATTTAAAGTATGTAGAAGTTTTAAGGACCTTTAATGTAAAATGTGGAAATGTACAGAGTTGATGGTAACACATTATAGTGAGTAACAGCTGGCTTATAAATGGGGATGTGTCTGAAAATGGTAGTCTAGGCATTTAAATGTCAATTGGCAGAAAGCTAGAGATTAATCTAGGGATTGAATAGCACAGTAAATCCAGAGGTGGATAAGAATTGTGGTTGATGGTACAGATGCAAGAGTGTCCTTTCTGAGCTAGAGCAGATGTACATCAATATTTCAGGGGAGTGGGAATGTGGAGAAGCACGGGAAAAATACAACTGGTGTGACCTATGGACTGTGGTTAACAGTAATAATGTAATATTCATGTATCTATGCCAAAGATGTACTGTGTTGATAATGGGGGAAATGGAAAATGTCTGCCAAATGTATACTGTGGAACTGGTAACAAGCAGGATGATATTATTTCATAATCTGTAACAAATGTTCCACCATGGTGTGGTGTGTTGATAGAGGGCTGTTGTTTGTGAATTCTGCACATATGCATGATTGTTTTGTAAGTTTACAACTTCTGTCATAAAATATATTTAAAAAATAGTAATGGGTGGGTTGGAGAAAAATACACCAAATGTAAGATAAGGACTATAATTATTAGTAAGATTTTGACAATATTCTTTCATAATTTGTAACAAATGTCTCATGACAATGCAAGTTGTTGGTGGAGGGTTGATGTATGGGACCCCTGTATGAAGTTATGAATGTTTGCTTTGTAAATTCATAACATTTACTATACACTTATTGTTTATGTATGTTCATGTATAAATGATATAAATAATAATAATAGGGTGGATTGGGGGAAAATACTTTGGTTAGTAGTAATATTTTGAGAATGCTCTTTAATCATTAGTTAAAAATGTTTCACAGCAATGAAAGGTTGTTGGTAGGCTGAGGTATGAGAGACATCTATGATGTTATCTATGTTTGTTTTGTAAGTTCACAACTATTACTATACACTTATTGCTTACATATGTTCATGTATAAGTTATATACTTCAATAAATTGAAAATAAATAAGTAAATAAATAAATGGGGGCTGCTGTAGCCCAGTTGGTAGGGCACCGGTTTGCCACATGGGAGGCCCCAGGTTTGGTTCCCGGGGCCTCATTGAGCAGGCAGGCTGCCTTGAGAAGGCAAGCCACCACGGGCAGGGCAAAGCTGCAGAGCAGGCCCCTGCGAGCAGGCAGGCCACTGTGCAGTAAGCTGACTCAGCAGGTCACTGCACCTGGTGGGGGGACAAGCAGACACGGAAGAACGCAAGAATGAACACAGCAAGAACAAGCAAAAAGGGGGGGGTATGTAATAAAAAATAAATGTTTAACAAAAATACATACATAAATAAATAAATAAACGGTGGAAGCTGATGTGGCTGAAGTAGTTGAGTGCTCACGTCCCACATGGGAGGTCCTGGGTTCAGTTCCCAGTGCCTCCTAAAGGAAAAGCAGACAATAAGCAAGCAATGAGCAAAAAACAATGAGCAGACAAACTGCAAAATCAATAAGCACAAACAATGAGCAAAGAGAGGAGGGAGCCATCTGGGGGGGGGGTTGATTGGAATAAATGGAAAAAACAATTTGAATAAAGATTTCTTCTGTTACTGAGAAATGTAATATAGCAAATGCATAATTTATTTATTTCACGGTGGAAAATTTAGGTGCATTGCTCATTTAGGGTATCATTTGGTTTGAGATCATTACTCTGTATGACAACTGTTGCAATATAGCAGGAGGCAACAAATTTTCTTGCCCCTAAATTCTGACACAGATAAACTAGGAATCCTGGTAGGAAAGAATCCTTCTGTGAAATACAGAATCCTGTTGTAAACAAAGCATCATTCTCTAATTTATCTGTTTTTACCTTTGAGTTTATACATATTGGGTTTTATTATAGAAGTTCCTCTTGCATAGGTGACCTTGTTGGGATGGCTTGATAGGCAGTGCCAACTCTACTGCTAAAACTGTATCTTTTTCCCTCTGCAGTAGTAACTATTTATCTTCTCTTCTTCACAGCCAAGTTTCTTGAGAGAGTTATCTACACTCACTGTCACCATTTTCCCACCTTATTCTCACTTCTCAATTCTCTGCAAAGCAGTCTCTTCTCTACTACTACAATGAAATATCTCTCACAATGATGGATAGTCTTCATTCTCTTTATTTTGCTTGACCTCTTAGAAGTGCAAGGCATTTTTTACCTTTCACTTTCTATCAACAGTTTCCTTTTGGATTTTCATGAATACCATTTCCTAGTTTTCCTTCTACCTAAAAAGGTACCATTTTATCATTCTGCTTAACTGGTTCCTCCAGACTACTCAGCCTTTGAGTGATGTTCAAGGGTTTGTTCTATACCCTTATATCATTCTACACACTTTGCAAGGGCAATATCATTGAATACTCATTCAATAACCACCAAGGGTCTGCAAACCCCAAAATGTACCAACACTGGCACTATGTCATTGATGGGGTAAGTAGGAGTGGTATATTGCAGCCAAAGTCATTCCAAAAAATTCTCATAAAGTCTTCTTTTATTCTCCTCCTGAGAACCCTGTAAAGGATTCAGATATATCTTTGAATCAAGTTAGACTTTCCAGTTCTATAAGAATTGACTTCTAGTTTCCTCTCCAGAATCCATCTGCTGCCTCTTGTTTACTCCCCTACTACCCTTGTTTCATGCCCTTCCTTACCTCTGATGTTTACCCATACCCTTCTCTATGCTTGGCTGCTTTTTCCCTCCCTCTTTGACATGCTAACACTTATTTCTAATCCCAGCTTAAACACCATATTCTCAGGGAGGGGATCCCTAGACCCCACTAACTAGCTATATGTTCCCAGAGTATCTTGGCCATCCCCTAATATTACATCAATTACATTTTTAAGTGAATGACTTCCACACTAGCCCTAAATTCTAGGAGGGCAGAATTACATGATCTTGTTCTCTGCTTGTACCTCCAATATTTGGCACAGAGTTTTACATGTAAAAAGTAGGCTGGTTTAATCATAGGAATCACAAGATTAACTTTAAGAACAGTGTCAAGCTGAAATAATGATATGTCATAGGATATTGATATTTCCCTGTGAGATTTAATGACTAATTCCATTCTTTTTTTCCTGGCTATTGAAGAGAAAGTGGACACCATGCAAACAAGAGAGAAGGTCTTTTTCTCCTGCTACATTGAGTGATTTGGAAAGCTTCTCTAATTACCATGCATGACCACCCAATGGAACAGTATCTCTCAGCAGCTCATAGAATCTGCTTGTCAACTGAAAGAACAAATGATCTCCATTGAAGCTGAAGCTTACAGGGATTGGTTATTTTGGATAAGAAGCACCTGGATTATCTTGGACCTAATGTGCATCAGAAGACTGTGTGTCATAACATTGTTTATCAAGATCAGGAGAACCAAATCCAGAGCATTTCTTTCATTCAAGGGGGGAGACCTAGTCACCCATTTTAGGAGCTGCAGAAAGTCCTTGAATCTGAGTAGAGTGATTTATTCAATTATTGTGAAGTGTGAGAGCTCAGCTAGGAATATGCTGACACAGTTTAGAATTAAGAACTGAAGGATGAAGTAAAACTTACCTTGGACATGAGAAAGAACTTCAATCCAACAACCTGGCTACACCTTGCAACTGTCAGACCACAAAGTTAATGAGACTCTCACTTTCTTATCCCTCTTCATAGACAAGATCATTGGAAGCTAAATTTAATGTGTGTAAATTTTCTAATATAAAAACTTGCATTCATAGAAGAGTATGCCAGGGTCTGCATTTTAGAAAGTCTTAAGAGATTTAAAAGTGAAGGAATCAGTATTAAAACCATTTCTCACACACAGCACCTAAAATTGTTAATCACACACACCAAAATAAGAAACAAAACAATACACACAAGCTGATGCCCACTAAGATTCCCTTCAGGAATAAATCTATTATTCTGCTTCAGTCCTAATGGTTTTCTTGACAAGAGAAGAAACACACCAAAATTGCAGTGCTGTTTGATTTTCCACAATGCTGTGAACAGTTCATTTCAAAGCATCCTCTTGCAAAGATTCATATGCATGTCAAAATAACAGATGTCAATTTGGAAAACCCAGTTAAAAGCTGCAGTATCCTCACTGCCAGCAGATACAAGTGCTAAGACAGAAAAACTAATGCAGATATCAAAAAACAAAGCAAAAGAAAACCACCAGCTGATGAATACACACCCACAATGAGACTATGAAGGAGAGATGCCAGATTTCCAACAAACATACAAAAACACACCAACAAACAAGTGCTGTTTCCTTTCAAGCAGCCTCAGAAGTTTGTTTGGGAAGATTTTCCTCCAAACATCTTTGGAATTCCTCTTTTGAAATTTTCTTAGGAGATAGGTGATGCAAAGATATAAGTGTATGATTTTTAAAACTGTTGCCTTTGGTTTGGCTGTTAATACTAAGAAGCATTATTCAGCCGATAACTCATCTTCTTTGCTCACCAGTCTTTACTCCAAGGGATCAGGGATCAGTTTCCAATTTCAAATATTCAAACTCATGCCCAAAGGAGAGTCAAGAGTATATGACTCTGATTCTGAAGATCCTCAGAAAGAGTTCCACAAGTGCTTTGAGTAACAGATGTTTCCTTGGAAATAGGGCATAGCTCCTAAGGACATTATTCTAAAGGGAAACAGATTAATTTGTCTGTATATATTCTGGCATGACTGCTTAAGAGCAAACCCTCTACTTCCTTTTAGGGCAGTGGTTATTGATCTTGGTTACATATTGGTATTGGAATCTAGGGAGATTTTAAAATACTGACACCCAGATCCTAACCCCCAGAAAGTCTGGCTTAGTTGGTCTGTGGGATGGACTAGACATTGAGAGTTTTAAATGCTCTCCAAGTGATTCTAGTGTGCAGCCAAAATGGTGGAATCCTGCTTAAAAGTCATGTGTTGTCTATATCTTATGCAGATTTTATACCTAGCCTTCCTTGCCTCTTTATATGCTCATCTTATTCTCTCTAAACCCAAGGATAACACTTGGGAAATAGTAGCTGCTTATTAAATGTTTTCTGAATGAATAATAGACCTTTACAATATGCCAGGTCAACCATCCAAGTGTGCCTGGGACTGAGAGGCTTCACAGGACATGGGACTTTCAGTGCTAAAATCAAGACTGTTCCCTGTCAAACTGGGACAGTTAGTCATCCCATTGCCATGGGCTATGCTAAACACTGAAAGATTATCTCCTTAATCCTAAGAACAACCTTAAGGGGTGGATAATATTATGATTTCCATATTACAGATGAGGAAACAGAAGCACAGAGGTATTAAGTAACTCACCCTGACACAGGAGATAAGATGTAGACCTGAGACTAGTCTCCAGACAGCCTGAATCCAGGGCCCATGCACTTAATCACTATCCTGTATTTCCTTCCTGTTCCCCAGTGTGAAGACTACCAGGTCTCAGAAAAAAAAAACCTCAGCCTGGAGAACCAGAAAGCAAAGCCTAGAGTTGGAGAGAGGGGAGAGGACCCCTGCATCTGGAGCCTCAGAAGACCCCCAGGTGTTCTGGGAGACCAGCACAGGCTGACCATTCAGAACTGGCTTGTCCTCCTGGCAGGGGCCCTTCATGGTGAGTAGGAGGAAGCCTCTGAGGACTCCAAACATGTGTGCAGTTCAGTCATGTGTGAGTGGCATTGCTCAATGTGCAATTGTTTTGTTTATTTAAACAAGTAGGGGAGGAGTCTGAGAATTAATAAAGAGAGAAAGAACAACCTGAAGTCAACCCTTCACTTCAGATTCTTTAGGCAACAAAATGCCTTTCAGCATTATTCCAAAATTCTTGTAAAAATCTATCAGCCCTTTTTTTAAAAACCAAAAGAACAGAAGTCTGCTAGAGAACTTAGACTGTTAAAGAGGTGGGGCATATGGGTACCCCTAAAATTTTCATGTAACATTCATGTAATTGATGTGTCTTAAAACTAACTTTAATTAATCAAAAAATAAAATAAAATTAATTTTAAAAAGTCTCGTTAAAAACCTGGTAGTTCATTTTACCACATACAATCCCATTATAAACCAGGAAACACAAGAGGATCCTATACTTTTTTTTTAAAATGCAGCATGTGCTATCAAAAAATAGTTTGGCAACTCCTCAAAAAGTTAAACATAGAATTACCATATGATGCAGCAATTCCACTTCTAGGTGTGTACCCCAAAGAATTGAAAACAGGAACGTGAACACTTGTACACTGATGTCCATAGGAGCGTTATTCACAAAAGGTGGAACCAACCCAAATGCTCATTGACAGATGAATGGATAAGCAAAATGTGGTTTATACAAACAATGTAATATTATTCTGTTTATAGAAAGGGATGAAGTTCTGATACATGTGACAACATGTGTGAACCTTGAAATTATTATGGTAACTGAAATAAGGCAGACACAAAAGGACAAATATTGTATGATTCCACTTACCTGAAATATTTAGAATAAGCAAATTCACAGAGACAGAAAGCACATTAGAGTTTACCAAGGACTGAGGGGAATGGAGAGTTATTGCTTAATGGGTATAGAGTTTCTGTTTGGGGTGAAGAAGTTTTGGTAATGGATTGTGGTGATGGTTGCACAACATTATGAATATAATTAATACTACTGAGTTGTACACTTAAAATGGTTGAAACAGGAAGTTTTGTGTTATATATTTATTAGCACAATAAAATTTTAAAAGTAGGGTGCTCTTATAACCTTTGGCCATCCCATAAAGACCACAGGACCCTGCCCACCACCATCTTCCAACAACCAACCAAATTTGAAAGGAAGACTGGTAACTACTCTTCATCTCCTGAAGGAATATAAAAACTCAACAGCATGATCATCAATGACTCAATGATTGCAATATGAAAAGGAAAGGAGGCAGCAGTAGCAACTTTGGTACATACCTGAAGGGAGCTTCTCTGCAGAATTGCTCCCAGAACTGCTGGTGTTCCACATCAAAGGCAGTGCAACTCTTGCAGAGCAGGGTCACTTCATTCACCTGCTGTGGGACCACCTCCTGCCTCCCAGTGAGGGTCATCTTTTTTATGTTGTTACATTTCTCTGGCAGCTCCTGAGAGGAGAGCTCAATGGTCAGACTCACAATTTGTATCCCTCTTCCCTGCAGTTGTGAAGTGGGACAGAACCTGGGTGTCTTCTTCTATGCTACAAGGTTGTACTATGATGTGGGGGTGCCATTCTCTCATTCTCTGTAAGCTCCCCACTTCCTTGACTTATCTGCCTGGTTACTTGCACTCCCAACTATCACCTACATGTGACTTAACACTATCCTTCTTGACCTTAACCTCTATTCTGGTGACCCTGGCCCTTTTCCATATTCTTCAAGAGTGCTCATTCTCTCATTTGTGTCCCACATTTTCTACTAGACCATCTTAATATCTCCCAGACCTGCCTTTATTTCTCTCCAAATCAAAAAGTTGGTTTGTCCATAATTCTCTGAAATATCTCCAGCACTATATTAACTCATATTTATTTAGTTTCCAAGAGTGCTAGATATTATGCATACACTACATTTATAGTTCTGACATATGGACCTTGGGTCACCACCAAGTTGTCTGTTTTCCATATACTTAAACCCATCCCACACCACTTGAAATCCTGAAACTTTCCCTATATTTCTTTTATAAGGAAACATAAACTTCCCACTAACCTCCAGCTGTTTAAACACTGTTTCTGGCAATTCTTGCTCATAGGTCTTCAGCAATATAAGAGTTTGCTTTAAGGGCATAAACAACTCATCAGTGCTGTTCTGTCACTCTTCAAGAGCCATAAGGCATTCCATTATCTCCACCAATCCTTTGAAACCTCCTTTTTCAGCTTACTTGAGCAAGCCATTCTCACTGTTTTTTAATAAAAACTTCAAGGTAAGCCAAGCTAAACAAAACAGACCACATGGGCTCTCCTTCCACTCCTCAAAAAGAAGATAAATTTATTTCCCCAACAACCTTAGGTAAACTTAACATGTGCCAAGCACATTGCTAAGCACTCTGAATGGACTATACCCCAATGTTAAGAAATGGCCTTCTTCAGAAGTGTCAAGATCATGAAAGACAAAGACTAAAGATTGTCCCATAATGAAGTAGACTAAGGAGACATGGTACATAAATGCAACATATATTGTGAATTGAATCCTGGACCAGAAAAAGGGTATTAATAGGACCACTGCTGAAATTTAAGTATGATTTTAAATTAATGAATAGCTTCATTTTGATGTTAATTTCCTGGTTTTGATAATGTGTTAACATTTGGGAATCATGGGTGAAAAGTATAAGGAAACTCTTTCTCCTATTTTTGATGTGTTTTCTAAGTCTAAAATTATTTCAATATGAAAAGTTAAAATATAAAATAATTTTTTAAAAAATATGGTTTAACACCTTCACACACTTGAGTTTGATTTTGACAGTTACTAAACATGTGACTGTGGACAAGTCATGTAACATCTCTGAGCCTCTATTTCCTCACCTAAAAGATTGGAACAATAATTTCTGTCTCACAGGTTATTTTGAAAAAAAAAATGTGATTCATCCTTTAAATCATCAAATGTTACTGAGCATCTATTATGAGCCCTATCATGCTAGCAGGACCTGAGGATAGAATGATAAGTAAGATGAACAAAGGCTCTGCCCATACAAAGTTTACATTCTAGTGGAAAAATTAATAGTAAACAAATGAACCAAATATATTGTGTCATTTCACATAATAATAAGTGATATAAAATAAATAATGATGAAATAGTAAGGACATGCCTAGTTTCTATGATATTTGAGCAGAATCCTAAATGATGTGAAGGAGTAAACTGCAGAAAGAAATGGGGGAAGAATATTTCAGGTAGAGAGAATAGCAAGAGAAAAAGTTCTGAGGCTGGATCCAGTTGTTTGAGGAAAAAGTCAGGGTGACAGGAACAAAAGGGGAATAGAAGAGGCCACAGAGTTAACAAGGAGCCAAATAATGTAGGGTCTTATTGGCCATGGTAAGACAGCCAGATTTTGTTCTAAGTGTGAGAATTCTGAGTAGGAGAATGGTATGATCTGATTTGCATTTTTACAGATATTTGTGGCTGGAAGAAAAGAAATTGTAGCAGGAGGTAGCAGTGATGGTGATGGTGGCAGAGGTGGTGATCAGAAGATGAGAACAGAAGCTGGTAGAGCAGTTATGGGGTCTTATAGTTGTTCAGTTGACACAAGATAATTGGCTTTGTCCTAGATGATGGTCCTGAGGAGTGGTCATATTCAAGATAAGTTTGCATGTACAGCCAAGAGGAATCACCGGTGGGTTGGGTGATAGGTGTGAGAAAATGAGAGAAATTGGTAATGGTTCCTGGCAACTGGTTAAATGGTGATGCCATTTAAAGATTGGGGGAGGAATTGGGGAACACTATCTTTTTTTGGTGGGGAAGAGGAGTAGGTTTTAATCATGTTAGGTTTGAGTGGCCTCTTAGACACTGAACACCTAAAGGATATTTATTATGGAGTTGAATGAGAGACTGGAGTTTTTGAGAGATATTGGGGCTGAAAATATAAATTTGGTAGTTATCAACACACACGTGTTTTTAAAGCCTTGGACTGAATATCACCTGGAAAGTGAATATAGATAGAGAAAAAAGTCTAGGATTGATGCTTCAAGAATTCTAATATAGAGAGAATTAGAAGAGATTAGCCCAGCAGAGGAGATCAAGAAGGCATGGCCAGTGACATAGAAGGAAAATAACAAAAGTGAGGTTTCTTGAAACCAAATGAAGAAACTGTTTTGAAAGGAAGAAGTAATCAGCGGAGAGGTACAAGTAAGATGAAGACTGATAATCACCATCAGATTCAACCATATGGAAATCATTACTGATCAGAAATATTTACTGACAAGCATGGTTTCAGTGGAGTGGTATAGTAAAAGCCTGACTGGAGAGTAAGTTAGAGAAAGATGAACCTGTGTTTCTAACTGTATGGTGTACACGACAACATGAATGACATTTCTGATAAGATAACTAAAAAACTTAAGCAAATATTTAAAAATATTTAAAAATATTTTAAAATATTTAAAATGCATCACCCAGGTGGCATGAAATTAAGGTATCTCCAGAGGCTGAAAATGAAGTGTAACCAAATCCCTGGGAGAGAAGCAAGATCCAAAGCGAGATTTCATATGAAAGTTTCTACTGAACCCTGGAGTCCTTGTGCTTCTATTTTTATTGATTTATGGGATGTGAGAGGCAATTGATTAAGCCTAGGGCCCACAAAAGAAGGGTCTAATAGGAGGCTATACATCATGTCAGGACACCATAAGGGTGAACAATAAATAAACATGTTGCACAGAAAGAGACAACATGAAAACATGCCTGTCTTAACCTTGACAATGAGTAGACAGGTTGTGATCTGTGGTTGGTAGAGTCCCTTGAATACTGGTAGAAATAAAGGACTTTCTGGAGGAATGCAAATAGATTCCAATCCTCAAAGGGCTCCCACAGATAAAATTCCAAGGAACATGATTTTACAAATAAAAAACTCACAAGACACACAAGGAAAGAAGTCACCATAGGTGAGGTCATCAGAAAGTCAAAATTAGAACTTCAAAGATTTTAGATATTGGAATTCATACACAAAATATAAAATACTTATATTTAATATGTTTATAGAACAAAACAGGTCCTGTTTAGGTGCCTTATTGCATTATTTCTGTCCCACAGGGTGGTAAAAAATGCCTTTGCTGCAGCTTCTGGTACATCAACTCAAGACTGACTAGGGAAAACAACTCTTCAGTATATCAGTTTATGCAAAATGCTATTTTAGTAATCAACCTTCAAAAGCCTATATAAGTGCTTACAGTCTCAATTGGTTGGTCACCACGGGTGCCCCTGCCCCAGCATGCCTTTAAGTTCATGTGTAAATTCAGCATTGCCACAGAGAGTCAGGAATGAAGTAAATTTCATAGACTCTCCAAATATGTGCTGGTGTATGGTCCTAGATATTAAATGATGGATTGAGAGGTGTGACAGAACTTATTGATATGGATAACAGGAAAATTATAGCCTGTGATGGCACCACTTTGTGAAGAGAAGCATGGAAAAAGTTTTTAAAATGTGTCTTAGCAATGCAAAAATGATCACACCGTGCTAGATAAGTAATTCCAGAAGAAAGATGCTAATAATATTTGAAGGCCTTTAGATGACCTTTTATATATGGCATGAAGGAACATATCATTTTTAAGCTGATAAATCAAAATTTGTCTTCATATCACCCTGTCAAAAACATATTCTAAAACTTTAACCATAATGAACAAATAAAAGAGAAAATGCAAGATTTGAGCAAAAGATGAAAATATAAAAATAAGCAAGCAAATCTGTAAAAATAACACAGGAGAAGATCTATAAATGGAAATTGTAATTAAAATTTAAATCTCAATAACTGGATTAAACAGGAAATTAGGCAAATCTGAAAGAGAAAATTAGAATGCTGTGTGATGAAGTGGAGAGGTTATCCAAACTGCAGTGCAGAAAGACCAAAAAAGTAGAAGAAAGAGTTATTAAAAGTCAAGGGGGATACCAAGAAGATCTGCTCACAGAAGTGCAATAAAAGTTCTATAAGGAGATACTGGAGAGATTAGATATGAGACAATATTTAAGATCATGGCTGAGAATTTCCTTGAATTATTCAAAGACACCAAAGGTATGATCAAGAAAGTTCAACAAATCCCAGATAGGATCAATATAAAGAAACCCTCACATATATATTCATTATGAATATATATCATAGTGCATATTATCAAAAAGGAAAAAAAATATTTAAATTAGCTGAAAGGAAAGG
The DNA here is from genome assembly GCA_004027955.1 of Chaetophractus vellerosus. Lineage (NCBI taxonomy): Eukaryota > Metazoa > Chordata > Mammalia > Cingulata > Chlamyphoridae > Chaetophractus > Chaetophractus vellerosus. The sequence goes on along the minus strand of PVKH010001288.1, from coordinate 6,176 downwards.
CAGATTTCTACAAAATAGAACAATTATACTGTTGGCTGCTTAGTAGAAACAATGGAAGTTGGGACATCATGGAATGAGATCTTTAATAGATTCAGAGAAAATATCTATTATCCTAGAATTCTATCTTCAATAAAATATTTTTTTAAGAACAAAAGCAAAATAAAGAAATTTTCAGACAAAGATAGAATGAGAGAGTCCCAACAACAGAACCCCACTAAAGGAAATTCTAATGACTCTACCTCAGGAAGTTTGTAATGTAGAAAGGGATAAAAAGCAAAGATATTGCTAAATATGTAGGCAAGTTTAAACATATATTGGGTGTATAAAAATGAAAAATAAGGTATAATTTGTAGCATCTAAGTAAACAAAAGGGAACAATCCAAATTATCAGGAATAATAGAATATAATTTGATTGATGAACACTTGGGATCAAAGCATTCTAAGGTCTCACATTGGTTGTGAGGTGAGTAAAAATACTGACAAATTTATTTTGTAAAGGATTCTGGTCAAAATAGCTGTTGTAACCACTAGAACAGTAGACCTAGATATTACAACATATAAAACAGTAGAGAGAAAATAATGGAATAAGAAAAATAAAATGAAAAACAATTCACCAAAAGCAGTGAAGAAAGGAGGATGAAAAAGGGAAAAGAAGAATAAATAAATAAAAATGTTGTTTAGAAATGGCTAAAATGTTGAAAGCATATTATACCATTTGCAATTAGAAGTGCTAATAATTAAGTATAACAGTGGTTTAAAGGGAAAGTCTAAGGTTGCATATATCACTAGAAGGAAAGCAAAAAAAAAAAAAAAAAGAAAGAAACATGGGACTATAGAATATCAAACCCTCTTCTGGAAAATGAGTATGGTAAATAGAGTATCTATAAGGTTTTTCTCTGAAACAGAACAAATGTACATTAATGTTAAAAGTTGTTAATAATAGGTTGATTTGGGGTAAAATACAACCAAATTAAACTACGGACTATAAGGCATAGCAATAAATTAATATTTTTCCATCAATAGTTTAAAAAAAGGAGGTATGCTAAGTGAAAGAAACTAGATGCAAAGTACTAGGTGTTGTTAGACTCCATCTACACAATATGTAAATGTAAATAAATTTATAGAAATGGAAATAGATTAACAGGTTATGCATGGCAGGGGAAGAATAGAGTAACTGGGAGGTGACTCCTAAGGGGTAGGGTTTTTTTCTTTCTGGAGTAATGAAAATCATCTATTGATTGCAGTGATGAATGCACAACTACGTGATTATACAAAATGCTATTGATTGTACATTTTAGATGGATTGTATGGTTTATGAAAATATTTCCAAAAAATTGGTAAACTAGAAGAACAAATACGATGTACATAATAAAATGGAAAAACGAACCGAAATATACCACAATAAATGTTAGTGAATGAAAGTCTCCAGGTAAATGATAAATGTTGTTAAACAGGATAAAACAAATTCAGTTCTATGTTAATTAGAGTGTCTCCCAATATAAAGACACAAAACAGTTGAAATCCAAAGGATAAAAAAGATACACCAGTAAAACAGCATACAAAATAAAATTGCCTTAGCTATATTAATATAAGATAAACTAGAATTTACTAAAAGAACTATATTGATGAAAAAGTCATTAATGTTTGTCAAAAAGGTTCATTTTTCTGGGAAGACATAAAAAATATAACTCTGTAAGCCCATTATAACACAATCTTAAAATAAATGAAACAAAAAGCAGCAGAATTACAAGAAAAAATTGACAATCTATCATCAGGGGGGAAGATTTTTAACACAATCATCTCAGTGATTGATAAATTAAGCAGACACACAACAAAGACAATGAAGGTACAGTGGATTCAAGCACAATTTACAAGCTTGATTAAATAGTCAGGCACAGATCATTACACCCAGCAGTTAGAGAATACACATTCCTTTCAAATGTGCACAGAACATTTATATAAACTTACCATGGTAAAATATACAAAAGAAATTTCAACGAATTTCAGAATCTTTTTTAAAAAACTTTAACCAATTTCTTTTTTAGGATACATCGATTACATAAATGTTACACAGAAATTTTAGGGGTACCCATATGCCCCACCCCCCAAAACCTCCCACAACCTCCCACATATACATCCTTCATCAGTGTGGCACATCACCTGCAATAGATATACACATTTTGTGGATTTGCCACTAAGCATGGACCACAGTTCAGACTGTAGACCACAGTCTCTCCCACACAGTTCTGAATGATACATGATGATATAAAATGGTCTATATCCTCCATTGCAATGTCACCCAGGACAATTTCCAAGTCTGAATAAAGTGCTCATATAACAACTGCCCTTCCCTATCCATGCCCTCAAAGTATCCAGTGGCCACTGGCTCCACATAATTTTGTAATCTCTTACATTGTGTGAATCAATGTAAGTCTATAACAGGACACCAGCAAGTCCAGTCTAGTCCATAGTTCTTCCCCCAATCCTGAGGAGTCTGGGATGGTGATGTGCCCTCCACCACCAAGTGAGAGGGGGCTTATATCCTGTGGATATGAAGGAAGAGATTATCCTGCCTGCAGCTGCAGGCTCTCTCCATTCCCTGGGATAGGTGTCCATCATCATCTCCCCACTAGGTGTCCTGGGTGAGTCCATTGAATTGTAGAGTAGGAGCTGCAGCCTCTGGACCCAACTGGCACATGGACAGCCCATAGTCTCTGGTCTCTGTAAGGACATCCTAAAACTCTGGCATCACATATAGGTTTGAATAGATGAGACAGATGGACCATGTGCAGTGAAGACATACTTCGGTCAGACTCTGTCATTCTCAGGAGCAAGGATTCCAAACTAGGGCCCACTGGTAAGGCACCAAACTCTGGGGATATCTGCCCTGATATAGGACCTGGATGTCTCCAAAGCTTTCAGGAGCCCCTCTGTTTGGGCTGATATCCATATTGGAATCCTACGAAGTCCTACTGGGATTTGCATAAGTGTTACCTCTGGATTGACCTCCCAACTCACTTTGAAGTCTCTTAGCCCTATGAACTCATTTGTCTTTACCATTTCCCCCTTTTATTCAAAGTCTTTTTCCAGTCATGCTGCCCATTGGCATTTGTTAGTAATCCCTCATTGTCAGGGAGGCTCATCCCTGGGAGTCATGTCCCATGCTGGGAGGAAGGTAATGCATTCTTATGTTGAGTTTGGCTTAGAGAGATTCCACATTTGAGCAACAAGGAGGTTCTCAAAAGGCCACTATCAGGCAACCCATAGCACTAGGCTGTTTCAATTTCAATAGCAAAGACTCATAAGGCTAGTCATCAATAACAAGGGCCCATCGATGGATCATCCTCCTTTGCAAGACACTACCCCTACACTTGGGGGCTGTTGCTACTCTCCTGGAGAATATGGCAGAGTGAGCTCTCCAGGATGAGAATTCAGTGTTCTCCCATTTATTGAGTAATTCTTCAACACATGACCATGCCCTGTGAGCATTTGGACAATTTTGCATACCTTTTAATTATGTTCAGGTGGACTTCCTCACATGCACCTCCAACCCTGACAACCCCCACAAATGATCCTCTCCCATCCCTGTTGTGACCCTCCTGTGATCCATAGCCTCTTCAAAGGTGAAGCCATAACAACAGCCAATTGCAATGAATAGGAAATGAAATAATAATGATATTTAAAAGTAAGAGTTAAAATATATGAGAACTTAAAATATAAAAACTAAAAAATAATTTTTAAAAAAATAGAAAAAAGAAAAAATATTATTAAAGGATTGGGTTATTCAAAAACTGTGAAAAATAATAAAATATATATATATATAATTTTTTTTCCATTTTGCTTTGTCAGTGCAATATCTGGTGTCCAGTCTGTTCCTTCGCACCTTCCCCTTCTCACTCTCAAGCATCCCACCATTTTTTATTTAATTTTCAAAGAAATTTTAGGTCACACCAGAGTCACACACAGAATAAAAGACATTTTCATATACTCAACCTCCTCCCTTATTCCTCCCCCATACCAAAACCTTTTTGTATGTGGATGGCAGCACCAACATAACTGACATACAGATAGTGAAACATAGTTCCCAAACATTGTCATTGGTCCACATCAAGGTCCACATTTTAAATCATACTCTTTTATAAATTTTGATGACATTCACCCTGTCCTGTGTCCATCACTGGAAGGCAATGGAAAACATTTTAACTGGCCAATAAATGTCCCTTATGCCCCTTGTTCAATCCACTCTGTCCCTCCCTCTCCCCCACCATGGCCCAGAATGGTATCCTCTGGCTCGACTCTTTGGATGACTGGGTTCATAGATACATGCAACAGACTTTCTTGGCTAACTGGTTCATCCCCCACTGGGAACTATCCCTGCACCCTAGAGTTGCCCCCTGTCTATTTCTGAGTGAATCAGCCCTCCAAAAATAGGGAGTCCATCTCCTTCCCTCTCATTGTGTGGTTCTTCACCTACTTATACAACACTTTATGACAGAATGAACACTCCCCCCCTCCCCAGAGGCTCTCTCCAGATACGCCACACTGAATGCCCCCCAACCCTCACCCCCAAGCTGTGACACCTCCCCTTCACATTGCCACAAGATCATTAACACCACTGCAGTCACAATCCCTCACCCACAGGTCCCTAGCATTCATCTGGTCCCTCTCCCAACCCCCCAAAGCATCCCAGGCTCTCCATCCTGCCCTTCTCAGGCCTCCTAGCCAACAACACTGCACCACCAAACCCAACAATATCACCACCCACCTGTCCCATTCCCCCAACATGCAAACACACTCCATCAACTCACCACAGATTAGATCCCTGTGGATGATATCCCACAACTTTCTCTTCTCTTTCTCTTTCTTGTAAACCTATCCTGCAACTTATTATGACATAGATCACATTCTTTGATCACAATGCAATTATGTTAGAAATTAATAATGGAAACATAACTTGAAATATCCTATGTTTGTAAATATTATAAAAACTTAACAAATCATAATGGATATTAAAATATTTAGAACTAAGTTATAATGAAGATACTATATATTATATATATATAAAATATATATAATATAATATACATAATATGGCATATAGGTAAAAGTACACTTAGAAGGAAATTTATAATTTTAAATATTAATATTTAAAAAGATAAAGAGGTAAAATTAATAAGAAAGGCATCTATCTTAAAATAGCAAAAGAACAGCATATAAATCTAAAAAAAAGTAGAAGGTAATAATAACATAAAATAAATTATTGAAATAAAAATCAAACTATATTAAAGAGGTTCACAAAATTGTTATGCATGTCTGGCAAGATGTTTCAAGCAAAGAAGACATAAAGCACAATAAAAGTTAATAGGAATGAAAAGGAGGACAAAACCACAGATTCAGCAGAGAGTAAATAGGTAAGAGAGTATTAAAAATTTTATGACAATAATTTGAAGATTTACATTAAATGGATAAATTCCTTTAAAAATGTGTTTGACTAAAGTACTTTAATAGGGATTAGAAAACCTTAATCTCCCCCAATGACCATTAAAGAAATTGTGGGTAAAAATCTTCTCAGAGATGGCTTCAAAGCAGAATTCTACCAAACATTCTGGAAAGAACTAACACCAATCCTGCTTAAACTCTTCCAAAAAACAGAAATAGAAGGAACACTCCCTAACTCATTCTATGATGCCAACATTACCCTAATACCAAAGCCAAACAAAGATACCACATGAAAGGAAAATTACAGGCCAATCTCTCTAATGAACCTAGACGCTAAAATCCTCAACAAAATACTTGCTAATTGTATTCAACAACATATCCAAAGCATTATACACCATTACCAAGTGGGTTTTATCCCGGGTATGCAAGGATGGTTCAACATAAGAAAATCAATCAATGTAATACAGCACATAAACAAATTGAAAGAAAAAAACCACATGGTCATCTCTATAGATGCAGAGAAAGCATTTGACAAAATACAGCACCCTTTCCTGATAAAATCTCTGCAAAAGATAGGAATAGAAGGAAACTTCCTGAAGATGAACAAAGCTATTTATGAAAAACACAAAGCTAACATAATCTTCAATGGGGAAACCCTAAGAGCCTTCCCTCTGAGATCAGGAACAAGACAAGGATGCCCACTATCACCGTTCTTCTTTTAAATTGTCCTAGAAGTA
>PVKH010001287.1:0-31261 GCA_004027955.1 Chaetophractus vellerosus | reverse complement strand
TTATTTTTTTTTTTTTAAGATTTATTTATTTTATTACATATCTCCCCTCCCCCCCGCTGCGGCGACGCGCCAAGACTGGTCACTGCGCAGGCGCGGCTTTCCCTGCTTGTGGGCGGCTTCTGCTTCCATTCACGGCCGGCTTTCAGTTCGCGGGTGGCTGGCTGCGCTCCATTCACGGGCGACCTGCCCTGCCCATGGCGGCTTTTTGCCTGTCCGTGGCAGCTTTTTGCCCTGCCCACGGCGGCTCTGGCCCGCCCATGGCGGCTTGCCGTTCTCAAGGCAGTCTGCCCGCTAGGAGAGGTCCCCGGGAACTGAACCCGGGGCCTCCCATGTGGTATGCCGGCGCCCTATCCACTGGGCTATCCAGCTGGCCCCGAGACCTCTTTTTTTAATGGCCCACCTTTAGTATTTAGATTATACTCTTTTCCATATTTTGGTTTAACTTAGAGAAGAAAAAAAAAAAAAAGAAACTCAACAGAGAAAAATATCTAAAACTACTATAGATCCTGGATACAATTTCTTTGAAGAATCCATCCCAGTTTCTCTTCTTTCTTTGAAGACAAAGAAGAAATGTTTCCTGAATCTGGAGTTTAACCTAACAGTTCATTGCTTTTAACTTCTTCATGGAGTTAAGGTAGTTGGAGCAAATATAAGCAATTTTCTGTAGTGTAGCAGTTCTCTTGGCAATTGTAAGACTACAAATGAAAAACCTTTTGTGCTTTTTTTTTTTTTTTTTTTTTGCATGATATCTCAGTGTGGGAGGATGAACACTAAGTAATAAATCAGGAACAGAAAAAAAGATACCCTCCACCTAGATAACAAGAAGAAAAGTAAGGCTGGAGTTTGGTGCCTAAACTTTTCTCTCAATAAGTCAGGATTGTTTTTTCCATCTTCACCTCCTCAGTTAACTCTAACTTAATTAAAAACAAAAACAATAGAAGCTACCGTTTATTGTGTGCCTACCACATACCTGACACTAACCTTAATACTTAATTCTCATGACAGTGATGTGAAATGTGTCTTGTTCTCTCCTTTACTGAAAAGGACAGTGAGGTCCAGAAAGATCAAGTTATTTCCCAAAGTTTCACTGCTAGTAACAGTACAAACATCAACTCCATCTGACTATAAAATCTATGCTCTTGCCATACACCAGTTTGCTTACATTTTTCATATTCCTAGGTAATAGAAACAAAACCTGGGTTTCACAATGAAATCTTGAACTGTTATGACAATGGCACTCAAAAGTAAAATCATGGTCCTGCAAAGAAAGTGAGAAATTTTAAAACACCATGAGACTTTAGTTTTCATTTTCTGTGCTAGTTTAAGAGACCCAAAGACAGATTTGCTGTCTTACCAATGAACCACACTGCATTAGTTACCACTTGCATTTTAATAGGCATTATAACAGTTCCAGATCTATTTATGAATAAAACTAATAAATTATACTCAAGATCTAGGTCCACCATAATTTCAATATGTAGGAATTCACTATTGGGGATTGAATCACGTTCCACAAAAGGCATGTTCAGGTCCCAACCTCTGCTCCTGTGGGTGTAAATCCATTTGTAAACAGAACCATTGAAGATGTAATTTCTTAAGGTGTGCTCAATATATATTCCTTAGAAAAAAAGGAAATTAGACGCAGAAGAGAAGCCAGAAGCTAGAAAGTCGACAGAACCTAGAATAAAAAGAAAACACCACCATGTGCACTGCCATGTGATGGAAAAGCCAAGGAACTCCAAAGATTACTGGCCAGCCAGAACATATTGGGAAGAAGTAAGCCTTCTATAGCCTCTGAAACCATGAGCCAATAAATTCCTGTTTTTTAAGCCAACCCACTGTAGGAAGCTAATGTACTCAATGATTGTAAGTCACTGCCATTCTATGATGGAAAAGACCTCAAGATAAGGAAAGTATTAACATCCTTGGCTGCCTCCTTTTTTCTTACTATACCCCTCACATACATCTTTAGGCTTCTGTGGTTTTCTATTTCTATGCACATATTATCCCTCAAATAATATTTGCAGCTTCAACTTTCATTTGTATATTGTGATGACTTTAAAATCTATTGTCCCAGGTCCTTCTCATTTATCTAAGTTCTAGTCCCATAACATGTAATATGAACTGCCTCTTTGCAAATGCAACACAATGAGATCTAAGGTGATAATCCCCTCACAACATCAGTGCTAAGCCCTCAACTTCTACCTGCTTCACTACCAGGAAGGTAGGAGATAAATCCACTGAATGTCCCAGCTTCCAGACTTTCTGTAGCTTTATTCACTACCTAGATCACTCCAAACTCTGAACCTATTTGGTTTAATTATCACATCCCCATATAGTAACCTCATCTATGTTAATTATTTCTTCCTAGGCATGTGCACAAAATGCTACAAAGTTTTGAAGGAGTGACTAAAGTTTGAAGAGATAATTTACTCTGAAAATAAAATAAGAGCACTTACTTAAGAGGTAGGCAATAACTTCCATAATCCTTATATGGCAACAAGTTTTTGAAGTTTACAATGTATGAAGTCATTTAATTAGGTGCCTTATAAATACTATCCTATTTAATTTTGTCAACCAAGATAGAAATCAAATGCTATATGAGCATATAGAACAACAACCTTATGTGGTGATTATTATTCCAAGTTTAGACTTGAAATTAAGAGTGGTTAAATAACTTGACTGAGAAATAATAGATAGCAAGCTTTGGTGCTAGGATTCTAATCCAAGTCTAGTTGACTTCAAGACCAGTATTTTGCTGTGTTTGGCCTGTTTCTCCATCCTCACTTTAACCTGAGCCTCAGATTTCTCATTCAGAAGAACAATGTTTCTATGGTACAAACAACAACCCATACAAGAGCATCTGAGTGAAGCATTTTTTCAAAGTTCCCACACATACATTCTGACATGATTTCAAGGTGGTCCCCCCTCCTTTTGCCCACTAAGAATCAATGGCTTTTCTAGTACCATACATGATAGAGCATATTATTATTTACAGGCAAGCTGTGGTAAAGTAAAGAAGCATACTATGAACCATACAATAACCACTTAAAGAACAAAGCTAAGAAGTACAGCAATAAGCCAAGAAAGCAGTAAGATGGAACCATAATATTACTCAATTAACCCAAAAGACAGGAAAAGAAGAGCCAAAGAATAAATGGAACAATTAAAAAACAAACAGCAGTATGGTAGATTTAAACCTAACCATATCAAAAAAGACAAAATATGTAGTTTAGACAAAATGAAAAGGAAAGGCAAGGATTGTCAAATCATGTTAAAAAGCAAGGCCAAACAAAAACTTATTTGCAAGAAATCCACTTTAAATATAATTGACACAGATACATTAAAAGTAAAAGGATGGAAAATGATACACTGTAGCATGCTATATTAATGTCAGACAAGGTAGATTTCAAAGCAGAAATATTACTAGGGATAAGGAGGGTCAAGTCAAATAATAAAAGATAAATTAATAACAAGAATATAACAATCCTAAATATTTATGCATCTATTATCAGAACTTCAAAATACATAAAGCAAAAACTGAACTCAACGAGAAATAGTTAGATGCAGGATTATAGACGGAAATTTTAACACCCCTCTTTCAGTAATTGAAAAGTCATAAGTAGACAGAAAATCAGTAAGGATATAGAAAACTTGAACAGCACTATCAACCAGCATGACCTAATTGACCTTTATAAAGCACTCCACACCAACAGCAGAATACATATTCTTTTCAAGTGCAAACTGAACCTTTACCAAGATAGACATATTAATAAATTTAAAAGGATTCAAATGATATAAAGTAAGTTCTCTGATCTTAAAAGAATTAAAAGAGCAATATGGTGAACAAAATTAACAGCATTGAAATATGTATATGAATGTGGTTAAAAGGGGGAAATGTTAGGTTGTATATATAGCAATAAACATTTTTTAAAAATCCATGGATCTGCACTACACACTGCATACCTGGTTAAACCATGGACTATAGTTAATAGTACAATTATTAAAATGTGCTTTCATTAATTGTAACAAATGTTTCACACCAATGCAAGGTATCATTAATAGGTCAGTATATGGGAATTCTGTATTTTATGCATGATTGTTCTGTAAACCCACAACTTCTCTAAAAAAAAGTTAGAAATCAATACCAGGAAAATCACCTAATATTTGGAAAATGAATAATACACTTATAAGTAATCCATGGGTCAAAGAGGAAATAAAAAAGGGAAATTAGAAGTATTTTAAATTGAATAAAAAGTAAAATACAACATACTACAATTTGTGGGATGCTGCAGCCCCTCAGTAAATATGGGTCAAGAAAAAAAATTAAATCAATCAATCCACAGGTTTTCAAGAGAGCAAAATCAGGAATTAAGAACAGAAAAGGATCACACATTCATAAAATATTAAGAATTAGGAGAATTTTAGAAATCTTTCAAAATTTTATAAACACAAAATTTACAGAAGAAATTTCCAGAAAGAATATGGTTTGATTAATAGAGCTTTTAAAATAGTATTTTTAAAATATAAAAGAAGTCCCTGATAGTTGCTATATTATACAAATATCTGTATTGTTTAAATGTCTATTTTTACCTAATCAAAGCAGATATGTTCTAACAAAACAGGTATGCAACATTCGTTGGGCTTTGTGTGATTAACATGAACATTCTGTGTTTTCTATGTAAGTTTTCTATATTTGAGTTCCTAGCATAATGGTTAAGAGTACCAAATTTTCAAGCCATATTGCCGGAATTTGTATCCTGGCTTTACTGCTGCGAGAAGCCATAATATTGGGCAAATTTTTTAACTGCCAATGCCTCAGTTTTCTCATCTGTAAAATGGGGAGAAATTATAAAATGGAAATAAATAGTTCCTAACTCCCAGAGTGTTTATAAGGATTAAACAAGTGAATGCCTTTTATAGGTTTCGGACACATAGCAAAAATTTATAAATGATATTATTGCATAGAATTAATATACTTGAGACTTATATGTCAAGACAATAACTTGATTTTTTTAAAATTAGGTGACATCAACTAGAATAGCACAGAAAAAAATAATGCATAAATGTTTTTTTAAAAAGGCTTAGAAGTTATTTGAAAGCCAATGTCAAAACAAAGCTGGTGTAATTTCTTTTCAAAGCAAGAGACAGTGATCCAGTGGAAAATTATCTAATGGAATGTTTGTGGACCAACCAACAAACTTAAGACTATCACATATAAGATGATACTAAAGTTGCACATTAGGGCTATCCAGCTGCCTTCAACATTCCTTATTTTGTGCTCCATTCAACCAGAATTTATGGATTAGATATTATTTTTTAAAGACAGAGCATTTACTTCTAAATTTGTTTTTAAATAGCTAAAAAGACAGCATTCACCAGTATATCACTTGAACAAATTCCATTTGGTACAAGAAAACAACGAAATAAATGTGGAACACATTTCACATTTTTTATTTTATGCAACTTCAATGCTTTCAACACTGCATACATTACTAAAAGAACAAAAATAGTTGCCGTACTATCAAATTGTAAAGAATACCAAATTGATATAATTATACTTTATAATTTCTTTCAAGTATCAAAAGGACACATTTTATTCTAATTAAAATAATCTCATAAGTTTTTTATGTGTTCCCCAGAATAAGGTAAAAAAAAGTATATTTTTACTAAGTATCTCAAAAGTCTCATGGTTTAATAAAATAATTGTAGTGCATGCTCTTGTCTTTTTGACATTGACACCAAAGCCCTTTATCGGGTGGGCTAAATAAGCATGAGTCTGAATCAATATGGTATTTAAATATCACATCTGTGTGACTTACTTCCTACTACCGTTTTGAGAACTAAGTAGATTAGTCTTTCTGTACCTTTAATAACATCCTTTGCATTTGTAAAATTACCTTTCTCTTCTCATACCACACAGCCACTTTTTCTTCACACTCAAAATTATGAGGAAGTTTGTCATTATGGTACATGAAGGTAACTAGGAAGACTAGCTAGACAAGGCAGAAAGCACAAGGTCCACAGCACAACTTGTTCCTCTGGGGTGCCTCCCAGCCCCCATACATCTTTCCTTCAGCAGTGAGTATATTGAAGTTCTCAGCATTTATGTTTTCTTCAAGCTTTTGCAATGAACTACATTAACTAGCAGTTTTCACCACTTGGGAGACTGAGCAAGGCCAAGAAAAGATTCAAGCATAATGGGAACCACTATGATTTACTGAGTCTAAAGCCTACCAATAAGACAATAGAAACATAAAACCAGAAGCCCAAAGTAAAATAAGGAAGTTAAGGTGACTTTTTAAAGGCCGATTTCAGTCCTCATTATCATCAACAAATAATTACCATTTATAAAGTATTTTTACATATATTATTTTACGTAATCTTCACAACAGCCCTGTGAAAAGGTAGTATAGGTATTTTTTAATTAAGAATCCCATTTTTCAGAAACTGAAGCAAGAAGGTTAAGAAACATGCCTGAGGTGACTTTAACCAGTAAGTGAACAGAAACTTGGCTTCTTTCTTCCCCTAAACTAACTGTAGATGTCAGTCTTTCAGTGACTTATACTGTATCCCATATAGATGAAGGAAAAGAGGTAAACTGAAGGAGTTAGGTTCCATACCAGACAAAGTGATCAATTCTTCCTATAACCCACTATATTTTCCCCTAGTTACCTTTCTTCATCAGTCCCTCTTTCTTTACTTCCTTACCTCTTCTCATTCCTGGTTCATTTCTTAGATGACTTAAGAGGTCAGAAACCATTTTATCCACTTAAATCCTTTAAATCCTGACCCCCACAGTTAAAGATATCCTTGGGTCAAACCTGTTATCGACAAATATGAATCCTTCTATTCTGTGAAGTTCTGTAGCTATATCAGAAACTGCCCTAAGGAGTAATGAACTTTGTGGAACTCTCAGAGGTAAATATTTCTACTATGTGCCATAAAAAGCCATCAGACAATGACTGCTCAATACAGTATCTCCTGCTCCTGGACTGACTGTCCCTTGCAAGCTGGTCACACTCAATGACGGAGGCAGAATAAATAGAATAACCAACTAAAGCCATACAAAATGGCAAAATAAGATAGTAATGAACCTCTGAAGATCTACCCAGATCATATTAAGTGTTTACAGTAAGTTCTGAACTCAGTGCTTACCAAGTGTGGCAATTTGATATTATTTATGAATTCCAAAAACAGATATTGGATTATGTTTGTAAACTGGTCTGTCCCTCTGGACATATTAGATTATATTGGATTCAGAGGTTTCACTATTACTTGATTAAATAATGATTACAGCTTTGATTGGGCCACATCAGTAGGACATTGCATCCCCATCCCCTTGGTAGGTAGGGACTCAACAGAGAAAAGACATGGCAAAGAACAGAGCTTGGAATTTTGAGCTGGAGCTCAGGAAGTAAGCACACAGAGGAGCAGAGAAGCTGAGTCCAGAGAGAATCGAGCCCTGGGGAGAGAGACAAAGCTGGTCGCCTGATAGTCTACAGCTAGCACTGTGGAGGGAGCAGGGCAGCTGAACCCAGAGACAAACAAGCCCTGGGAAGAGAGGAACCCAGGAAGCCTGAACCCTTGCAGATGTTGTCAGCCATCTTGCTCCAACATGTGTCAACAGTCTTTGGTGAGAAGTAACATATGCTTTATGGCCTGGCAACTGTAAGCTTCTACCTCAAATAAATACCCTCTTTAAAAACCAACCGATTTCTGGTATTTTTGTATCACCACCCCCTTGGCTGACTAATATATCAAGTCTTAAAGAGTACATTAAAACCATGTCAATGGAGGAAGTAGCAAAAACAATGGGAAAGAAATCCCTATTGATTAAACACAGTTGCTTATAGAGTATTACTGAAAACCATGTCCTCATCAGTTCTTTTCCTAAGAGATGAATATTCTCCTTTCATCTAAAACTTAAACTTGAATATGGAAAAACAAAAAGAAGAGATAACCACTGTTAACATTTTCTAGTCTATTTTCTAAAAATATATGATGGAAGGGGTGTACATTTAGTAAAGCAAATACTTTAGTCTTTATTATATAGGACAGCAGCAGATTAAGCCCTCAGCATTCCAAGTCCTTCATCTATATTGATTCATTTGATAAACTCAATAACCCTATGACACAGGTAGTACTATTATCCCTATTTGACAAATGGGGATACTGAGGCATGGGCTTGTTTACTGTAATTAGGGAGGTGCTATATGACATGGAGATCAAATATAGAAAGCAACCATAATAGAATAATCCTTTCTTCCTTTCATATCTCCTTCTAATACATTTTCTATTTCTCTGCCTCTCTGCTCTTCTATCCCTAAAACAACCCTTCAATCACATAAGAGAATCTTACCACAAAGTTAACTCCACCACGCAACTTTACTCTATCACCAGGTCCTATGGTGTGGTTGACAGGAATTATTTTCTCTGAAAGGCAAAAGTCTGTGCTTTTTTACATTTTCCTGGAGGCCATGATAGTGTGATAAGTGACTTTTCTGAAAAATAAAATAAAATAAATTAAGGTGGCATTTGAATAAGGAGATCTGATTTGAAAAAGGTCTTTAGACTAGGAAAGATATTAAGGGAGGGCATCAGCACCAATAGAAAGGACCAAAAAAGCAAGAGATGGGAGAACAAAACTTAATCCATAGTATTTACCCCAAGAGAAAAAAAATCTTTAGCTAAATCATCATGGCACATGTACTAGTGAACATCATCCCTCTCACCAGAGAAGAAGGCTGGGCTTGTTTCAGTCCAGCAGGGCTGATTCCAAAGTCAACATTGGCTTTTCCCTACATTGCCAGAACAGATCCTTAAACAAACTTGGGCTTTCTGTATTGTTATTGTTGGTGGTAGTGGTTGCGGAGGGGTGTGCGTGTGTGTGTATGTGTGTGTGTGTGTTTTAAAGAAAAGAGATGATCTAAAGTCAAAGGCAGAAACACTGGCTATGCTGCCCTGGCATGGAATGGATCTACCCAACATTACAGGATTCAGGGTTTGCAACAGAAATGCATTTTGACTCATTAGAGGAGAAAGTCTTCTACTGCCTTATGAGAAGTGCCTCTGCTCTGCCCTTTGATGTTACTGGGAATAACAAGTCTTCTGAACCATTTACATATCAAATTCAACAACTGGAATCACTCATTATACCAGTTAAGAAGGTTCAATATTAAGTCAGACTTAATAATTTACATTTCTTCCCAATTTAGCTTATTTGCTTAGATAGTAAATAATATATTGTGGAGTGATGACATGACATCCAAGCAACCAGAAGACATTCTCCCTGCTTGTAGGAATGCAAAGTGGTGCAACCACTTCAAAAAACAGTTTGGAAGTTACTTATAATTACATATACACTGACCATACAACCCCACAATTCTGCTCCTCATTATTTACCCAATAAAAATAAAAATATTTGTCACACAAAGACTTGTACAAAATAGTTTACAGCAGCTTTGTTCATAATAGCCCCAAACTAGAAGCAACCAAATGTTCATCAGCAGGTGAATATATTAATCAGGAATAAAAGGAAAAGAACTATTCATACGCACAACATAAGGATGAATCTCAACAAAATTACACTAAGAAAAGAAGTCAGACACAAAAAAGTAAATATTGTATAATTCCATTTATATGTAATTTGAGAAAACAGAAATCTCATCTACAGTGGCAGAAAGCACAACGGTGTTTGCCTGGGGCTAGGGATCAGAAATGGTGATGAGACTGAGAAAGGGCACGAGGAAATATGGGGGAGTAGAAAAAGGTTTTATATCTTGTGGTTGTGGTTATATAGGTATAAATTTTTAAAACTCAATTGAAATGAACACTTTAAAAGGGTGCGTTTTATTGCAAGTATTGTGCATTGTATAATATGTATACCTCAACTAAGGTGATTTTTTAAAATTTTGTAAGTGGTATATTTGGAACAAGGAAAAAATATTCCCGTTGCTCAGATTATTTTAAGGGTATATTGTTTACTTCTATGAACATTTTAAGGAAAACAATGAAAATTAAAGAAATGTAAGGATATGTCAAATGCTGCAATATTATCATATATAAGAAATGCTTGAATGTTTAGCCTGCTAAGAAAAAGATATAATGGGGACACATTGTGCCTACATGCATGAAGGGCACAATGTAAGGGAAAGAAATAGACTTTCACTCTGTGGAAGTTATATATATAGGAGTGGAAGACACATACAAGTAGATTTTGTGTTCAACATATAAAAGACAATTATTCTAATTAGAGCTCAGATTAAAAGTCAAATCACTCTTATTGAATATTTACTATCCCCCAAATATAACAGAATGTGACAGGCTTTCTAATAATATAGTTATTGAGTTCTCATTGCTGAATTCTTACTGTCAATCTTACTGGAGAGGGCATTAGATAAGATGATAGATTCGATGCCCCCTAAGATCCCACGCAATCTTAAAATTTAACGATTTTAAAAGTCTGAAGTAGAACTTCCCTCAAGGATTATAAACTAGGTTGATCATTAGTTCAAAAAATATTTTAGTGAGTACCTACTGTAGCCAAGACACAAATATATAGTAATGAATAGAGCATATTTGGTCCCTGCCATGTAGGAGCTTAAATTATATTTATAAAGAATAGCCTATAATGCAGCTTCCAGTTTATTGCAACTTAGAATAACATATGTCAATTATTAGAAGATTCACAATTAATACCTAGCCACAATTCTTACTGCCTTTATCCATTCAATCAGTAGTTTATTCCCTGCTCAGAAAGAAAATAATTTTGTACAATTAGGATATTACATTATGCCATTTGAAAGTTATTTTTTAAAAAGTCCATACTCATGAGCCAATTTTTTCCCTAACATTCCAATGAAGTGTGAAGAGTTTTGATAGTTGTCAACAAACTGTCAGGAAAAGTGACTTCACAGCATTTGCTGTATCCTAGGGTCCTTTTCCTGACCCAGAATTGAGCAGCTACAGTTGTAATTTGAACAAAATAATGGGATAAGGGAAGATGAAGGGAAAAATGTCAGGCCACTCGTTGCTTTCAAAACAATGCATTTCCATGACATAAAATATGTTTTCATCATCAATAAACATTTACTGAGGGCTTATCACTATAAGGTAGTTCTAAAAACTACAGAACAGATTTTAATACCTCTGCTTGTCAATGGACATTTTATCGACAGAGAGAGAGGAAAAAAAGGCTGATCTGAACCTTTTGGACACATCAAAAGAAGGAGACCACCTAAATGATTTGAAAAAAGCCACTGTCTGTTCTATGGCAATAAGTGAAATCACTGTGACTTAAATATCAGATTAATGTCATTCTAGCTAGCAAATTAATTTTGTAATAAAGATTTGATATATTAGAATTATATATTTAATGTATCATAAGTACAATTTCTAATACATTGAACCCTCTTGTTTTCTTAATAACTCAAGCATTTTCTATTCCTGTTATAAACTGGAAGCAAAACTTCATCATTTCAAACTACTAAACTTTATAGATTTTACTAGTACATGCTTTTCATATTTGGGTATTTAATAAATATATTTTAATTAAATTGTGCTTTGCTTTTTAAAACATATTGTTGTTCATCACAAACAAATGTAAAGCAGAATTCTTGTTTGGTATGAACCACCTAATGATAAAAATCTATCTTAGGGGCCGGCTGTAGCTCAATTGGTAGGGTGCCGGTTTACCACATGGGAGGCCCCGGGTTTGGTTCCCTGGGGCCTCCTTGAGCGGGCAAGCCGCCATGGCAGGGCAAAGCCGCCACGGGCAGGACAAGCCGCCCATGAGCAGGCAAGGCCGCCGCGCGGTGAGCTGATTAGGCGGGTTGCCGCAACAAGGTGGGGGAGACAAGCAGACACAGAAGAAAGCAAAAATCAACAGAGCAAGAACAAGCAGAAAGAGGGGGATATATAATTTTTAAAAATCCATCTTATGGGAAAATACAATACATTTTAGAATAATTCACTTTCAGATTTCTATTTCAAGTATTGCCTAACAACCCAAAGAGGGTTGACACAGAGAACGACAACAAGCTGTGTGGCCTGTAAATATAAAATGATTGGCCAGGACAAAACTGTTCTTCCTATTGTTCAGAGGGAAATGAGTTCCCTAATAGTTGGCAGGTATGAGAGAAACGAAGCTGAGTCTTAAAGGTAGATCTTAAAGGTCAGATAAGCTGCAGGTGGATGAAAAGAATCATGGCCTAAGTAATGGATGTTAATCATCTCCTTCTGCATTTAATCTCCCCTTTTTCTCTATTCCCAAGGCCCAGAACTTTCATTTGAGTATCCAAGGATTCCAAAAAAGTTGACTTCATCCTTGTCTCTGAACACACTATCCAGGCTACACCAATTAGGACTTCCCACCATCATGGCCACAGTGATTGGTTCTGAGGTGGAAATATGGCCTACACTGGTTGACTCAGAGAAAGTATAAGTACTTTTGTTAGAAATACTGAGACAAATACTCCTTTCCCTAATGGAGATAAATGTGGAAACAAGAAGACTCAGGAGCTACAGGAAGCAATACTGGAATGAAAAGAGGACCAGAAGAATCAGGCCAACACCAGGAAGCCAGAAGAGATAAATGGAATTCATCGAGCTACCGGATCATTCATAAAGTAGCACTGTCTTTGTACTTTTGAGTTACATGAACTAACATATTTTGTTTATGGCTTAAATTCAATTGATTTGGGATTTTTTTATTATGAATTTTTACTATGTGCAGTAAAAATGAGAAAGCAGGAACCTCATGAAAAAGAAAATAGACTAGACTGCACAAGATACCAGTAAGACACAAAAAACTAGTTTAAGAATTTTTAATCTTACTCTACAAACTAAATAAATTATGGTATTAACACAGACATAATCTAAATCCCAATTCATTAACTATCTTTTATTTTTCCTACATAGATATTTCTTATAAGCAATCATTTTAAAACATGAAAATGCTTTAGATACTCAACTAACTCCTCTACATCAATCCCTAGACTTAATAAGTCTCGGCAGTATTGGATTGTGAGGATGAAAATGAGATGGTAGCATCTCTATTCTCAATTTACCACAATCAAGCCCTCAACCTTTGGATTTCAGGTAGTTAGCTCCAAAAGGACAAGGGAAATGTGGACAAGATGAAGGTAGCTTCTGATCCACAAAGTTTCTCACTATTATTCTTGGAAACAGTTTCCAAATAAATCAGAGCCCTGTGGATATAAATATAGAACTAACAACCAGACTACAAACCTACCAGATGGTAAAACTGCTAAAAGAAAGCTGCTATTAAAAGTAAAGAACCCCAGGATTAATGTGACTCATCATTTTAAATATTTAAGAACTGTACAAAAAAATAATGAGTAAATACTGGTAAGAAAAGACTTAATTGGTCTCACCACTTTGGAACCTTGAGAACCACTGCAGACTCCAGTTTATATTCCTCTGATAAAAATCTCTGAATAAGGAAGAAATAGGAGGCTATCTTTGGTGACCTTAAGGTATAAAATCACTTTAATTTAATTTTGTCTAAATATCACTTGACTGAGAAAAATATTTTAAATACCTATAGATGTCACTGGAAAAATTTTGGCAGGGAAAAGCAAAAAAAAATGGGGAATGGGAAATGATAAGTAACAGTTCAGTCAATCTAACATTTAATCGACTGTCTTATTAACTTTAAAAGTAATTATGTATTCAGACTTCATAATATAGGACTAGAAATTAGGCAGATTTTAATCCTCTGAAATTCTGTGAATAATTTCTCAACCATAATTTTAATATCACTAAGTTTATATAGAGAGATGGAAATCATCCTGAGTTTTCTCAAAGAGAGCATAGCATCAGTCTTAGTTTAAGCTTTACAACTTTAGGGAGATGATAGAGTTTAGGATTTGTTTCAGAAAGTAATATGCTTTAAATAAAAAAAAAACTTTGTTTATATTTATTTGTGGTCCCCCCTGCTTTGCAATACAAACCAAAAATAAGTAAATAAATAAATAAATAAATAAATAAATAAATAAATAAACATGGCAGAATGAAAGTTAAAAGCAATGAGATCACAGGCAATTTTTATTTTGTGTTTATATTGTTCTATATTTTCTCCACTGACCATGTGTATTAGATTTCTAGGGCTGCTATAACAATGTACACAAACTGGGTGGCAAAAAAATAAAAATTAAAAATGTATTCTCTCACAGTTCTGGAGGCTAGAAGTCTGAAATCAGGGCCAAAGGCTGTAGGGAAGAATGTTTCCTTGCCTCTTCTATCTTCTGGTGGTTGTCAGCAGTCCTTGGCATTCCTTGGCTTGTGGCAGCAAAAATCCAATCTTTGCCTCCATTTTCTCATGGCCTTCTCTCTGTGTCTCCAAATCTCTCTCTTCTTATAAGGCCACCAGTCATATGACTTAGGGTCCACCCTAATCTAGATGACCTCAACTTAATTACATCTTCAAAGACCCTGCTTTCTAAATAAGGATACATTCACAGGAACTGGGGCTAGGATTTCAACATATCTTTTGGAGGTATATAATTTAACCCACAAGACCATGCATTACTTTTATAATCATTTATTTTCAAATGGAACTAGGCATGCAGAAACACTGCAAGATCCCATCTTTTTAAATGTATAAAAAGCCCTACCTTCCTGAACCATATCCTTCCACATGCAGGATGGAGTTACTCGCTCCTTCAGAAAGAATGCTGGAACACTTAAGAGACCCTTGACAGTCTCCTTACTACCAGAATAACGACCATTGGCTGTTTCAGCTATTTGACTATAATATGTCCAGGTATAGCCCATTATAATCTATTTATTCTCTTTGGGGTCTGCTAAGAAGCGTCTTGGTCCCTCAGTTTCTGTTCATCTTTCTTCAGTCTTTTTTCTCTCTGTCAGACTGAATAAATGTTACTGATATGTGTCAAGTTCACTGACTTCTCTTGCCATCTCCAAAATGCTGTTAAATTCAGCTAGTTAAATTTTAACTATAGGTTTTGTTCTTTCCAGTTCTAGAATTTTCATTTGGTTCTTACTTTTTTATAGTTTCAATTTCTCTGCTATGATTTCCTATCTGTTCACTCATTAAGACCAAGGTTCTCTTTAAGTCCGTGTGTGTGTGTGTGTATGTTAGTATTAGCTGTTTTAAAACCTTTGTCAGCTAAATCCAACATCTAGGCCATATCAAGGATTTATTCTATTAAGTATTTTCTCTTGACTGGGTAACATTTTTCCTGCTCCTTTTCATGGTCTAGGTGTACTCCATCCCTCAGCCAAGGACTCACAGAGAACCAGAGAACCCACACTCAGAATTCTAGACACTCCTTTTCTCTATGCAGCTCTCACCTTTCCAGTGCCCTGCTCCATAGATCCCAACTGCTTAAGAAGGGCCACTGTCTCTGCCTGGACTTCAAGTCCCTATGACACAGTCAAGAAATTGTCCATAGGCAGAGAGCCAGGTCAAATATGTAACTTTTATTATGCGTTTCTCTCCTCTCAAGGATCACTTTTGCACTTACTGTTGTACAATGCCTGAAAATAGTTGTGCCACGTATTTTGTTCAATAATATCATTGTTTATGTCAGGTAGGTTGGTCCAGTACCAGTTACTTGATAAAGACCAGTAATAGAAGTTCTTGTCCACATTATTTTAAACTATTCTTTTTCTCTCTCATTCTCTCAATTTTTATTTTTCTTCTTACCCTCCCAATCCCAGTTTCAATATTTTACAAGCCTGAGCTGAATGCATATATAGTGCTGAATAATTTTGATAAACTTTCTTTGAACTTTAAGAACTTATAATGATGACGGAATAATTCTTTCCCTTTCAGATAACACTTTATATTCAAGATACTTTGAAAGTATTAATATTATCACAAGTTTTGTAGAGTATCTTAGCCTAAGCAAAAGCTTTAAACATAATTTAAAAAATAAGTCCTTCCTCCCACACTTTTTTTTCCTTTTTCATGATCAATAATACAACAAAAATATATCAGCAATGCCCTGTCACCAAATTGCCTTCCACATTCCTTCTTGTACTGAAGTATGTTTGTAGTATTGTTGCTTATTTTCTTCAAGCTAAAATAAGAATAGAAACTTCAGGAAAACCTCAAGTTATCAGAATTCTCATTTCCTAATTTCTAGAGTTGGTCTGATCTCACTGTCACACAACCATCAAAAGTGTAAAGGTCTTCCTAGCTCTATTTATAGACTATGGAAACACCTACATGGTTCACATACAAACCAAAAGAGATTTAAATGAGGGAAAACAACATAACGAAGTTCTAAAATAAAAAATGTATAAATTTATGTGAAATGGAGAGTTCTACAAACAAAGCATATTTTTTTGCCAAGCATGGGTTCCTCAATTGATTTTGATACTGTACATGCTTATAAAAGCAAATGCTTGGAGATAGGCTGGGTAGAGTTATCCATTAGGCAAAGTACCTAGGTCCCACAATACTTTCAGGGACCCACAAAAAATGTTAATTTCTTTTAAAATCAGAAGGAAAATCTGAACATTTAGGTTAAAGAAAATGTTTAACATACGATATTAATACATTCATATTTTATATACAGATATCATATAATGTGTGCATGAGCATGTGGAGATAGACCTAAATTAGCAACTATTTTCAGATTTGCTAGGAGGCTCAATCTCTCACAGAGTCTGTCTCTTTGATTCTAGGGTGTGAGGCCCCAGACATTTCTCCACTGGACTAGATAAGGAAGCATTCTTCCCTCAAGGTTCTAGGAGGACTAAATACCATCCCAAGCCCTTTTCCTTCTGTTCCTTTTTGTTTTCATTCACTTGCCAAGATTTGGACAGGTAAGCATTGAGAAAATATTAAGTAGGTAATATTCTGGGTAGCTTGACATCTCTGTAGCTTCTTATAAGCTACCACATAGTAGAAGTCATCTTTATGTCTGCTTTACATCTGCTTTCTTCTATAGAGAAATGGAGTTGGTTTCTCTTCCTGTTTCAAAGTCCTCAATCTCTTTTGAGTGCCCCACAAAGTCACAAGTTCCTGTATAAGTGGTGGCTTCCAACCAACCGCCCATTTGCAAGAGTCAAGATAATAATCACATTGAGGAACCCACAGCTTAAAACCTTGGCTGGATTTGGTTACTCACTTTTTCAGAGTCTCTCAATTACTCATCACTCGTGGCTGTTCAAGCAAGTGATTTTCTATAGTCAAATCATCACAGGTTTTATAACAGAAATACTCTATACTTTCAGAGTGACAAATTTTTCAACAAGAGAAAAAGGCATTTCAGAAAAAAAATATTTTCAGGAACAAGCAAAGGAAATCTTATGTGTAAATCTAATACTTAGGGTATGTAAGAGAAGAGTACTATGAATTGAAGCTTGCAATGGTATATAGATAGCATGCTAAAACCTAACCAATAAATCTCCTTAGATTTCTTTTCTTCAGTTAAATAAAATCAGTTTAATCAGAAGGCCTAGATCCAGCTCCATTATTGGAAACTCATTGGCAAAACACTTGTTTTTAGTCTCAGCTTCCTCATAGATAAAACAGACAAACACATGCTTGACAATCTCCAAAATACTGTTTTATCATCAAACAAACAACTGTGCCTGAAAAACACTGGATAAAATCATTTTAAAAGGCTAACTTATACTATTCTTATTTTATTTCATCACTGTCAACATTTTAAAATCTCCTAGGCCTGCTCCTCCATTTTTCATGACTGTATCAGTCACAAAGTCTGACTTATTCTTTTCAATTTTTAAGGTGTTCCATATATCTGACTCATTTGGATTACTGATTACAGATTATAATCTAAAAAACAATTAAACTGCTGCATTTCAGAACAGTTAAAACACTAACTATTCCATACAGCTTTTCACAATAAAACAAAAATTAATCTCTCTGTCATATATTCCAAGCAATTTGTTTATACTCTAGAACAAGGGTTGGCACATTTATTTTGAAAAGCACAAAACCATGAGCATTTTACACTTTGTAAACTGTGGAGTCTCTACTGCAACTACTTAAATCTGTCATTGTAGTACAAAACTAGCCATAGATAATATGTAAACAAACTGGCATGGTGATGTCCCAACAAAACATTACTTACAAAAATAGGCCATCAGCTAGATTTGGCCTGAGAGCCATAATTTGCCAACTTCCACTCTAGAACAGTGCTTGCTTCTCAAACTCTGCTGTGCATACTAACTACATGGGGATCTTAATGTAGATTCTGATTTCAGTAGGTCAGGGTGAGGCCTGAGAGTCTGCATTTCTAGCAAGCTTCCAGGTAACTGATAATACTGGCCAGAGAACCAAAATTTTGTGAAGCAAGGTTCTTATAAGCACTATGGTCTACTCAAATCAGAAGTCTCATTAACATGATAGATTTTCTAATAAATGCACTGGATTAAATCACAATCAACAGAAGCTAGTTGTTGCTGACAAATTCATCCCAAGTTTTCCTATGTTCCAATCACAATGACCATCATTTACTACCCTCACCATTCCAAATTCCTCATACTTCAAAGCCTTTGCATACACTATATTCTCTGATAAGAACATCCTCCCCTAATCATTCCAAGGCTAAACGTATATGTCACCTCTTCAGAAAGTAAGTGCCCTTAACCCCCACTCCAAATGTGGTTCTCTACCTCACCCTGTATGTCTCCTTCAAACCAGTTATCAAATTTTCTAATTATTCCATTTACTTATATACTGCCTTTTCAAAATTCCATTTCCCCTACAAGAATGTAAGTTGCTCAAAACCAGAACTACATTTACTTCATTCACTACTGGATCCCTAACAATTACCACAGTAGCTGACACATGTTGGCATGAAATATTAATGGAATGAATGGATAGATGTTTATTTCATATGTTCAAAGAGGATTTTGTTTAGTTGTTCTATTTTTACAACAGTTACATTTTAAGGTATCTTCCCAGCTTAAAAAGTCTGCCTTTTACCTGAGAGAGCCCCTGCAGCAAAGTTTGTACTTTATGACCCCAATCAGCAATAGGAGACTTGATCAAGAGTTGAGACCTGACCCAAACTGGTACAAATTCTCGCTTGGGATATTTGGAACTGGGGCTGAGATGCTGTTTTCTCTGTCAAGGCTGGTCACTCTAATTGATTAACCAAGGACTAATGGGCTGTCTGTATCTCGTCATGTGTATCAGAAAGCAATGAAAGTAAATATACAAAGTGTGAAAAAGAAAGAGATTCATGGACAGAAGCAAACAACAGATGAGGAGAGTACTATCTAAGTTCTTAAAGGCTTTTCTGATTATGGGTTCTAGTTCCCTCATAAGGCCAAGTTGCCCTCTGGGATTTCAGGAGTTATTCCAATATCCTTCCACATTTCTGGTTTGAGACAGATTGAAATATGTTTACGATACTTCAGACCAAAAAATATTAAAAATAAGACAGTACCTCTATAACTAAATATATCCAATCTATAAAGACTGTACAGGAGTAAAATATATAAAAACAATGTATCAAAAGTACAGGAAGATGATAAATTGAAGAATCAAGTTTTCAATCACTAAAGACTAGTAATCAAAGGTATAAGTATTAAAAAACAGTTTATAATTTTGGTGAAAGGATAAACAATACAAAGAGATAGTAGTATTTATATGAAGACTAACACATCCAAAAACAAATCAATAGATTCTGTAATTCCACCAGTGAAAAATTTGCCATCATTGGACTCCAAAATTACTCAAAATACTTCATAACAGGTGGTGAGGCCCTAAGTACATTTTTAAAAGTTAAAAATTAACAATTCTTGGACTGAGCTGATTTAAGATAAATATTTCTTTAACCAAAAAGAAACAGGAAAAAAAGAGAAATGTTTTGCAGTATTTGGAGTAGAAATGAATTCAAAAAGGGAAAAAGGACAGGTAACTATCATACCCAATTAGAATTCTACAGCTAGAACATGCAGGGGCTAGGATGTAAAAAGCAATGGGTCTGACCTAGTAAATTCCCTCATATTCTCCTGCAAGCCATTCACTTCAAAATGTGAATCAATTCTGGTCACTCCTGAAGTCAACTATTCCTACCTAATTTTTGAAAATAACTGCTAATTGAGTAATCCACATTTTTGGTTAGGAAGTTAAAATGGAAATGACAAAATCCTAACAGTTTTCATTTATATCACAATTCAAAGTATCCATTATTTTCCAAGAGGCAAACAAAAATGTCAAAAACATTCTTGCGGTAGATATTTAGTTATTTTCTGCCAAATTAATGAAAGGAAAATATTGCACTTTGAATTAGTTAATTACCATGAATCCTTCTGCAAAGGGCTCCTACTTTCAGAATTAAGCCAGCTCTAGTTGGCACACTGCCCTAATATTAATGAATACAAGACTATAGGCTCCACTGTGCTCAAGAGACGTTTAATTTTTGGCATCATTCGTCAGCTTACAAATCATCAGTCCTAACCACCATAGACACTCAACTGTTAGAAGTAAACAGTGCAGAAAGCTCCTACATTTAATAGGGATGAACCACATTCTGCTTTTTTGAAATTTTAAGACCTAGACTTAGAAAACAGAATGAAAAAGAATACCCTGATTTACATATCTTCCAGAAACTAGAGCTAATTCAACAAAAGCCTGATGCTGAAAAAGATACTTCAAGGAAATCCTCTAGGAACAAGTCAACTTCATACTAGGGGGATCTAGAAGTTTTCTCCTCAGTTTTCCTCAGCCAAGGTGAATGGAACTGTTTCCAGTATAGACTGCATGGGAGCCTACACACAGATATCACAGCTGCCCAATTCCCAGCATTTGAAACAGAGAGGTACTGATTTGCCTATTTCAAAATCTGATAAAATGACTGTAGCATTACTCAAGCCTAACCATACCATTCCTTTTCCCTTCTTCATACCATTCCCTTCCTTCCCTACAGAAATTATCAGACCTCCATGTTGGATGATGTCTTTTTTTTAAAACTGGATAGGAAAATGTTTCTCAAGTTTTTCAAACATATATTACACCAATCCCTCTATTTAGGTATGAATGGGTAGGTAGATAAAGATGGAGGGGAGGGGACTAACCATTTACCTATCCTCCTTTTCTTCTCTCTCAAATGAAACAGAAAAAAAGATCCTGTTCAAGATAGATAAATACTGTGAAGCCTAGGAATCCAAGCAAGCTTATCCTTATCAATATGGCCCTCATGTTTGCCAGGTTCTAAGAGTACCACTTCCTCACACAAAGTCTTGCTGACAAAGTAAGAGCACAGAAACAATAGCTGACCAGTAAAAACATTCTTCAAATCAACAGAAATATTAGAATACTTTAAAATCTAATTATTAGGATAAATATAAAATTAGCAGGCAATTTTTTAAGACTGGCAAAACAATAATGCCTATAAATCCCTAGTCAAAAGCACTTAGAAGACATTCAAGCTTTGAAAAGTTGACATCATTTATCTACCTTAAAACAAACGGAAGCTAACCCAGGAGTACAACCAGAATGCTTAAGAGTCTAAAAATCATGACAGAAACAGTAAAAAAAAAAAAAGGGGGGGAGAAAAAAAAAGAAAATGGGGAACAAAGACTAGATGGTGGGACAAAGAGAAAACAAATAGCAAGACGAAAGGTTTAAAATGAGCTATATCAATAATCACATTAAGTATAAATGATCTAAGCACACCAATTAAAAGGGAGATTGGGGAGTTCTGGGAAGATGGTGTGGGAGTAGGTAGGCAGGGCTCAACTCTAACAAAAACAGCAGAAGAAGGCAGAAGCTGTCCAAAGGAGAAGCTCTGAGGATCTGCAGCCTAGAAAAGTGAGCACACATTATCCAGGAGTAGGGACAGAAAGACAAAGAGGCTGAAAAGAAAACCATGAGCTACTCAACTCCATGGCTGGAATGACAGTCATCCCCCATCTTCGAAGTGAACAGTTTCAGTAAAACCTATGGCAGAGATGGGAACAGATGTCTTCTTCATGGGAAGAGGGCAGGTGAGGGGGAGGACTGACTGTGGTTTCTCTTCAGCAAGTTTAAACAGCAGGGCCCCGCTCTGAATCCTGGCCAGCATGGAAAACAAGTCAGTGGGGGTTAAAAGAGCCACCTCTGAGGAAAGGTTAGCCAAAGAGCACCATCCGCTGGCAGGCCAAGAAAGTAAAGGAAGAAAAGAGGCTTTCTGGAGTCTCATATCCCTATCCTAAGACCCCCTTGGATCAGGTCTCAGCCCCATTAGTGGGTCCACGGCCATTTTGATAAATGAAACAGGGCAATTTTAAAGATTTAGAACAAGTTCAACCAAAAATCAAATAGAAGCCATGAAACAAAACCACAATGAAAGAGAATCAACTAATCAATGATGTTCACATAAATATCCTAAATCAATTCAAGGAGCTGAAGGATAATATAAAGACATAAAGGATAGTAAGAAGACACTGAGTGAGCATAAAGAACAACTTGAAAGAAAAGTAACAGAACTTATAGCAATGAAAGATGAAATGGATGACATTAAAAATTACATTAGAGGCATATAAAAGCAGATTTGAAATGGCAGAGGTACAAATATGTGAATTAGAGGACAGAGCATCCGAATCTGAAAAGACAGAAGGACAGAGAAAAGAATGAAAGAAGTTTTAAAGGGTCTCAGAGAACTGAATGACAGTGCAAAAAGCACAAACATACACATAATAAGTGTCCCAGAAGAAGAGAATGGAAAGGGGCAGAAAGAATATCTGAGGAAATAATGGCCCCAAATTTCCCAAGCCTTATGAAAAACATAAATATCAATATCCAAAGAGGACAATGTACTCCAACCAGAATAAATCCAAAAACATCTACTACGACACTTACTATTCAGAATGTTAAATGCCAGAGATAAAGAGAGAATTCTCAAAGTAGCAAGAGAAAAGCAATGCATCACACACAAGTCATGGTCAATAAGAATAAGTGCCAATTTCTCATCAGAAACCCTGGAGGTGAGTAGGTGGTGGTATGATATATTAAAATACTAAAAGAAAAAACTGCCAACCAAGAATTTGTTTTCCAGCAAAACTGACCATCAAAAATGAAGAATAGTTTGAAGTCTTCACAGATAAACAGAAACTGAGAGAGTCTGTCCCCAAGAGACCAGACTTACAAGCCTTACTAAAGGGAGTGTGGCATCCTGAAAGAAAAAGACATGCGAGAGAGATTTGGAGAAGAGGGTAGAAATGACATTTGTAAGTAACAGTAACTAAAAAGCTAAAAAGACAACAGTAAGATATGACAACAGAAAGCCAAAGGATAAAATGGATGAAGTAAGTAACACCTTTATAGTAATAGTACTGAATGTCAATGGATTGAACTCCCCAATCAAAAGACAAAGACTAGAATAACGGATAAAAAATATGAGCCATCTATATGCTAGAGAAGAGAGTGGAAAGGGGGTAGAAAGAATATTTGAGGAAATACTAACTGAAAAATTTCCAACCCTTATGAAAGACATGAATATCAACATTCAAGAAGGACCATGTATCCCAAACAAAATAAATCCTAATAGACCTATTCTGAGACATATACTATTCAGACAATCAAAGGCCAAAGATATGAAAGGATTTTGAGGGAAGTGGATGTGGCTCAAGCGATTGGGTTCCCGTCTACCATATGTGAGGTCCCAGGTTCATTTCGCGGGGTCTCCTGGTGAAAGCAAGCTGACCCATATGGCAAGCTGGCACAACAAAAGAGACAAAGAGGAGAGACAATGAGAGACCCAACAAACCAGGGATCTGAGGTGGTTCAAGCAATTGAGTGCCTCTCTCCCACATTGGAAGTCCCAAGATTGGTACCCGGTGCCTCCTAAAGAGAAGACAAGAAGACAAGCAGACAAAAAGAGCACACAGTGAATGGACACAGAGAACAAGACAGCGAGCACAAAAACGGGAGGGCAGGGTGGGGGGCGGGTGATAAAAAAAAGAAAGAAAGGATTTTGAGAGCAGCAAGAGAAAAGCAATTTCTTACAAGGGAGCCTTAATAAGGCTAAGTGTTATTCTCTTCAGAAATCATGGAGGTGAGAAGGTAGTGGTATGATATATTTAAGGTACTGAAAGAGAAAAATGGCCAGCCAAGAATTCTTTATCCAGCAAAACTATTTTTCAGAAATGAAGGTGAGGTTACAGACAAACAAAAATGGAGATAGTATGTTACCAAGAGACCAGATCTAAAAGAGATATTAAAGAGTGTGTTATATCCTGATAGGAAAAGAAAAGGGCAGAGCCCTGGAAAAGAGTGTAGAAACAAAGAACGTAAATGAGAGAAATTGAAAGAGTTAAAAGACAGACAAGGGATTAAAATAGACTAAGTAATGCCTTTATTTATTTTTTTTATTTTTATAGATTTTTTAAATTACATATCCCCCCTTTCTGCTTGTTCTTGCTATGTTCATTTTTTTCATGTTCTTCTGCATCTGCTTGTCTCCCCCCGCACTGCGGTGACTCGCCGAGTCAGCTCGCCGCACGGCAGCCTGCCTCTCGCGGCAGCTTGCCCTGCTCGCCGGGGCTTGCCCTGCTCGTGCCGTCTTGCCCTGCCCGCAGCAGCTTGCCTTCTCAAGGCAGTCTGCCCGCTCGAGGAGACCCCGGGAACCGAACCCAGGGCCTCCTATGTGGTAAACCGGTGCCCTACCAATTGGGCTACAGCTGGCCCCTAAGTAATGCCTTTAAAGTAGAAACACTGAATGTCTATGGATTGAACTTCCCAATTAAAAGATATAGACTGATAAAATGGATTAAAAATTATGAGCCATCTATTTGTTGTCTATAAGAGACTCACTTTAGTTGCAAGGACACAAATAGGCTGAAAGTGAAAGGTTGGAAAAATATATTCCACACAAATAGTAATCAAAAAAGAGCAGGAGTAGTTATACTAACATCGGTAAATACAGATTGTTAAATGCAAAATTATTATAAGAGATGAAAAGGGGAATTATATATTAATAAAAGGGGCAATTTACCAAGAAGAAATAACAATAATAAATATTCATGCACCTAACCTGGGTGCCCCAAGATACATGAGACAAACACTGGCAAAACACTGAAGGGAGAAGAAAATAGAGGTCTCTAAAATAACAGAGGTCAATACACCACTGTCATCATTGGATAGAACATATGGAGAGAGGATCAAGAAGGAAACAGCTTGAATAATATGATAAATGAACTAGACCTAACAGGCATATATAGAACATTGTACCCCCAAATACAAGGATATACATTCTTTTTAAGTGCTCATAGAACTTTGTCCATGATACACCATATGCTGGGCCCCAAAACAGGTCTCAAATTTTTTTAAAGATTGAAATTATAGAAAGCACCTTCTCTGATCATAATGGAATGAAGCTGGAAATCAAAATAGGCAGAAAAAGGGAAAATTCACAAGTATATGGAGATTAAACAATACACACAAAATCAGTGAGTCGAAGAGGAAATCGCAAGAGAAATCAGTAAATATCTCAAGACGAATGATAATGAGAACACAACATTTCAAAACCTATGTGATGCAGTGAAGGCAATACTTAGAGGGAAATTTATAGCCTTCAATGCTGACATTAAAAAAGAAAGAGCTAAAATCAAAGACCTAACTGCATACTTGGAGGAACTAGAAAAGAAACAGCAAACTAATCCCAAAGCAAGCCGAAGGAAATAATAAAGATTAGAGCAGAAATAAATGAAATTAAGAACAACAACATGGGGCCGGCTGTAGCTAAATTGGTAGGGCACCGGTTTACCACGTGGGAGGCCCCGGGTTCTGTTCCTGGGGCCTCCTCGAGCAGGCAGACTGCCTTGAGAAGGCTAGCTGCCACGGGCAGGGCAAAGCTGCCACAGGCAGGGCAAGCCACCTGCCAACAGGCAAGGCCGCCCACGAGCAGGCAAGGCCGCCATGCAGTGAGCTGACTCGGCGGGTCGCCGCAGTGGGGGGAGACAAGCAGACACAGAAGAACACACACACACACACACACAAAATCAACATAGCAAGAACAAGCAGAAAGGGGGAGAATATATAATAATAATAATAAAAAGAACCACCACCAATAGAGAGAATCAAGAAAACCAAAAGATGGTTCTTTGAGAAGATCAAAAATTCAACAAATCCTTAGCTAGACTGACAAAGAAAATAAGGGAGAAGATACAAATAAATAAAATCAGAAGTGAGAGGGGGACATTACCGCTGACCCTGCAGAAATAAGAGAGTTCAGGATACTATGAACTACTGTATGCACCAAACTAGACAGTGTAGATGAAACAGACAAATTTCTAGAAACATATCAACAACCTACTCTGACTCTAAAACAAATAGAAGACCTAAACAGACCAATCAAAAGTAAAGATATTGAAAACAGTCATCAAAAACCCTTCCATAAATGAAAAGCCCATGACCAGATGGCTTCATAGATGAATTCTACCAATCATTCAAAGATGAGCTAATACCAATCCTGCTCAAGCTCGTCTAAGAATTGAACAGGAAGGAATGCTACCAAACTCATTCTCTGAAACCAACATTGCCCTAATACCAAAGCAGATAAAGATATTATGAAAAAACAAAACTAGAGACCCATTCGACATTCCTTCACTGTTGGTGGGAATGTAGAATGGTGCAGCCTCTGTTGAAGGCAGTTTGGTGGTTTCTTGGGAAGCTAAATATAGAACTGCCACATGATCTGGCAATTCCACTACTAGAATTATATTCAGAACTGAAAGCAAGGACGCAGATATTTCCACACCGATTTTCATAACAGCATCATTACAATTGCTAAAAGGCGGAAACAACCCAAGTATCCATTAACTGCTGAACGGATAAACAAAATGTGGTATATACATACAATGCGGGGTATAAGGGGTGTGGGATTTTTCCTTTTGGAATAATGAAAACGTTCTAAAATTGACAGAGGTAATGACAGCACAACTCTATGATGAAACTAAGAGCCATTGAGTGTGTACACTCTGGATGGATTTACAAAGCATGGAATGATATAACACAGTGAACACCACGGTGGATGATGAACTGTGGTTAAAAGGAAAATACAGGAACGTTTTGTGGTGAACTAAAACAAATGCACAATACTAATTCATGGTGTTAATAATAGGGAGGTATGGGAAAATACACCAAATGTAAGCTATGGACTATAGTTAGCAGTAATATTTTTATGTTCTTTCATGATTTGTAACAAATGTTCCACAACAATGCAAGGTGTTGATGGTAGGGTGATATATGGGAATCCTGTATGTTATGCACAATTGTTTTGCAACTAACAATTCTCTAATAATTAAAAAAGGCAGAGATTATTGGACTCCAAAAAGAACAGGAAACCCTTCCTAAAAGAAACTATATGATTCCTATGAGAAATGTACATGAAATATACATGCAAATAGGTTAAAAGTAAAAGGCTAGAAAAAGATATACTATACTAACATTAATCAAAAGAAAACTGGAATAGCAAAACTAATGTCAAAAAAAGTTGAATTCAGAAACGGAACAATTACAAGGGAAAAACAATACAATTTCATTATAGCAAAGTGGCCAACTAATCAAGAGAACATAATAATCCTAAATATCTATGAACCTAATAAAAAATCTTCAAAATATAAAAAGCAAAAACAGATAGAGGCCAAAGTATACCATTTTGGCCATAAAACAAGTTACAATAAATTTTGAAAGGATTCAAGTTGTACGAAGTATGTTCTTTCCTAACAAACAAAATAAATTAGAAAATGTTAACAGAAAGATCAGTGGAAAATCCCCAAATATTCAGATACTAAACAAGAGACTTCTAAATAACCAAAGGTTCAGAGAAGAAATTAAAAGGTGAATTAGAAATTATTTTTTAAATGAATGAAAATGAAAACACACCATTTCAAAATTTGTGGGAACTGGGGGCCAGCTGTAGCCCAGTGGATAGGGCACCGGTACACCACATGGGAGGCCCCAGGTTCAGTTCCCAGGGACCTCTCCGGGCGGGCAGACCGCCTGAGAAGGCAAAGCCACCGTGGGCAGGGCAGAGCCACCGTGGGCAGGGCAAAAAGCTGCCACAGGCAGGGCAAAGCCGCCACAGGTAGGGCAAGCCGCCTGCGAACAGAGCAAAGCCGCCTGCAAACGGAGCAAAGCCACCCGCAAACGAAGCAAAAAGCCGCCCGGGAACAGAAGCAGACCCACCCACAAGCGGGGCAAGCTGCCTGCGCAGCGAGCTGACTCGGTGCGTCGCCGCAGCGGGCGGAGACAAAGCAGACATAGAAGAACACAAAAAATAAACACACAGCAAGAGCAAGCAGAAAAGGGGAGGGATATGTAACAAAAAAAAATTTGTGGGAACTTTATATACTTAGAGGAAAATTTATAGTACTAAACATCTGTTTTAGAAAGGAAAGTCTCAATGGCCTCAGCTTCCCTAACTTAAAAAAACAAAAAGAACAAATTAAACACAAAGTAAACAGAAGAAAGGAAACAAGCATCATAGCAGAAATCACTGGAATACAGAACAGAAAAATAGGAAAAAGCAATGAACCTTAAAGTTCAGTCTTTGAGATAGTCAATAAAATGATAAACTTCTAGATAGACTGATCAGAAATAAAAAGAAAAGATATAAATGAGCAATGTTAGAAATCAGAAAAGTGTCATCACTGTAGAATTTACAGAAAATATGGGAATATTACAACTTATGACAATAAGTTTGATAAAAGAAATGAACAGTTCTTTGAAAGATACAATTTATCAAAACTCTCAAGAAAGAAATCAATAACATGAATATACCAATATGTATTAGAGAAACTGAAATTATACTTTACAATTTTTCACAAAGAAAACTCTAAACCAAGATGGCTTCACTGGTGAATTCCACCAAATATTTAAAGAAGTGATATTGTCTCTCCACTTTGCCCAAAAAATTGAAGAGAAGAGAAAATTTTCCAACTTAAACTCTCAGGCCAACATTACTTTGATATGAAAAACAAAGATACTACAAAAAAAAGGTAAAGTACAGACCAATATCCCTCATGGACATAAATTCATGAACATAAATGCAAAAGTTCTAAAAAATTTTAAATCAAACATATCCATAAGGGATAATACGCCATGGCCAATCAAGGCCTTTCAAAGTTTTCAAAGATCAGTTTAGGATTCCAAGGCTAGTTTAAATGCAATGCATATGGAACTAAAAAAGGAAAACCCTCTGATCATCTAAATAGGCACCAAAAAAGTATTTGACAAAATCCAACATTCCTTTCTGATAAAAACTGTCAGAAAAGTAGGAATAAGAGGGAACTTAACCTGATAATGAGGATCTATGAAAAACCTACAGCTAACATCATACTTAATGGTAAAAAACTGAATGCTTTCCCTCTCATCAGGAACAAGACAGGGATGTCC
Organism: Chaetophractus vellerosus; assembly: GCA_004027955.1. Classification (NCBI taxonomy): domain Eukaryota; kingdom Metazoa; phylum Chordata; class Mammalia; order Cingulata; family Chlamyphoridae; genus Chaetophractus; species Chaetophractus vellerosus. The sequence goes on along the minus strand of PVKH010001287.1, from coordinate 1,908 downwards.
ACTCTCTTCACTTCTACTCAACAGTAAGAAGAAAAACAGTATCTATGAGAGAGCTACAAGAAATAATACGTGACTTGAACAAGGTTTTGGAGAAAAGGTCAATATTCAAAAGTCAATTTTATTAGAAACTAAAAATTGAAGTTGTAATTTAAAAACTACATTTATATTAATAGCATGAACAAATTTGAAATACTTAGGGATAAATCTAACGAGATGTGTGAAGTCTACAAAATTATAAAACATTTCTGAGAGAAACTAAAGACCTAATTAAATGGAAAAGTTTAACTTGTTTATGGGTTAGATGACCCAATATTGTTAAGATGTCAATTCTTCCAAAATTGATCTAAAGATTTGACACAATCCACATCCAAATCTCAACAGGCTTTCTTGTAGAAAATGTAAGGTTGATTCTAAAATTCAGATGGAAACACAAAAGACCTAGACTAGTCAAAAGAACTTTGAAAAAGAAGGAGAAAAGAGGACTAACATTATCTGATTTCCAGAGATAACATAAAGCTGCAATAATCAAGACAGTGTGTTAACTAGGTAAAGACAAACACATCAATGGAATAGAATAAAGTGTTGAATCAATCCAAACATGAAAGAATAAATGACTATCAACAAAGGTGCAGAGGCAATTCATGGGAAAAGGATAGCCTTTTTAACAAGTGCTTATGTTTTTTAAAAATGAACTTTGATCCATACCATACACCACACACAGAAACTAACTCAAAATGGTTTGTATGGCACAGGTTAATTCCAAAACTATACGTACACAGGGATTGAACAAATGAATGGTGGATGGTGGGAGCCAGGTTTCTCACTGTTGGAAAGGGAAGTTACAAATGAGCAATGAACCATACCAGAATGAACCATGTGGAACTGGATTAGAATCAGAGACTTCAGGATGAATTTAACTTAAACAGATGTAAATGGACAGATATAGAAATAATTATAGATATGATATAATAATGTAATAACTTTGGATACAGATACATGGATTAGTATACATAAATGTATTTCCTAACTTTTTCTGCTGAAAGCACCAAGATGCGCTGATAACAATAGTATATTCACCATCTTGATTGGGATGATGGTTTCACACATATATACACATATCAAAATTTATCAAATTGTACATTTTAATATATTGTTTATTGTACGTCAAATATTTCTCAACAAAGCTGTTTAAAAAAAGAAAATGTAAAAACGTCAACAACCACAAAAACTAGAAAATCTGGGACGCACTAGGCCTGGATATGAGTAGACTCAAAAGAGGAATGCTGGCTTCTGGCTAACAGCTGACAACATAGCAAGTGAAAAGACTGATTAGATTTAATCTATATGTCTTCAGGAGAGAACAAGCACCGCAGAATATAAATTAAAAGGAAGTTGCATTAGCTCCACAGATAGAAGTTTCTGACAATCGGAACTGTCCAAACATGGAATGGAACTACTTTTTATGGTAAAGTTCTCTCCCAAGTTACAGAAAGAATTTAAGCAGACTTAGCACCAGTAAGCAAGATAAGAGGAAAAATTGCCATTTGGGATAGGAGACAGGATTTCTTGATCTCTAACTGCAGTAGTTAGAGAAATAGAACAAATAATTTCCACTTGGGGAGAAACTTACTCAACCATATTTATCAGACTTTAAAGCCAATAAAGGGGCCGGCTGAATAGCCCAGTGGATAAGGGCGCCGGTATACCACGTGGGAGGCCCTGGGTTTCGTTCCTGGGGACCTCTCCGAGCGGGCAGACGGCCTTGAGAACTGCAAGCCGCCGTGGGCGGGCCAAAGCCACCGTGGGCAAGGCAAAAAGCCACCACGGGCAAGGCGGAGCCGCCACAGGCATGGCAAAGTCACCCGTGAAACACGGAGCTGCCACCCACGAATCACAGAAGCCGAGCAG
>PVKH010001286.1:0-31258 GCA_004027955.1 Chaetophractus vellerosus | reverse complement strand
GGCTTCTGCTTCCATTCACGGCCGGCTTTCAGTTCGCGGGTGGCTGGCTGCGCTCCATTCGCGGGCGACCTGCCCTGCCCGTGGCGGCTTTTGCCTTGTCCGTGGCAGCTTTTTGCCCTGCCCACGGCGGCTCTGGCCCGCCCATGGCGGCTTGCCATTCTCAAGGCGGTCTGCCCACTAGGAGAGGTCCCCGGGAACCGAACCCGGGGCCTCCCATGTGGTATGCCGGTGCCCCATCCACTGGACTATCCAGCCGGCCCCAATACCAGTTTACAGATGAGAAAACTGAGGTACAGTGAGGTTAAGTAACTTACTCTGTAAGTGACAGAGGCTGGATTTAAACCCTGACAGACTGACTCGAGAACTTTCAGAGAAAACTTTTCAAATCACTCTTTATGTGTGATTTTTAAAGTAGCTTTGCAACAATATATACAAAAAGAGAGGTTATGATTGTATGTTAAGATACAATCATATTTATAATATGATTAAATACATATTATATACATATATATGATTAAATACATAAATATACATATATAAGTAAATTTATATATATACCTTGAGAAGATGAAACATGTGTATATGTGCATATATATACAACATACAGAAATACTTGTGTTTTAAACAGATATTAAGATGTTGGATAGGGCCGGCTCGATAGCCCAGTGGATAGGGCGCCGGCATACCACATGGGAAGCCCTGGGTTCGATTCCTGGGGACCTCTCCTAGCGGGCAGACCGCCTTGAGAATGGCAAGCCGCCATGGGCGGGCCAGAGCCGCCGTGGGCAGGGCAAGAAGCTGCCACGGACAGGGCAAGAGTCGCCACGGGCAGGGCAGGTCCCCGCAGATGGAGCGCAGCCAGCCACCCGCGAACTGAAGCAAGCGCCGGCCGTGAACGGACGCAGAGACAGCCCACAAGCGGGGAAAGCCGTGCCTGCGCAGTGACCACTCTCGGCGCGTCGCCACAGCGGGGGGAAGGGGAGATATGTAATAAAATAAATAAATCTTAAAAAAAAAAAAAAAGATGTTGGATAAAAATCAAATGCTGATTTAATTAAACCTTTTTCTTTATCTTCCAAATATAAATAAAATTCAATAAACATAGTAACATCTTTGGAAAAGAAAAGCACATAAGATATTCTATCAAAATAAAGGGTAAAAGGAAGATAACTGTGAGGTCATGAAAATGTTAAAGGAAGAAAGGCAAAAAGTGTTATACCAAAAATAGGTAAAAAATGACAAAGACCAGAAGAGGCTTCAAGAGCCAAGGGAAACAGATCATTGTGGTAATTCTGAGAAGAAACACAGTTTATTAAATAATTGAATTGGATTGTGTATTAGTCAGGGTTCTCTCGGGAAACAGAATCAACAGGAGATATCTGTAAATAATATGAGATTTTATAAAGAGTCTCTCAGGCGACCGTGGGGATGCACAAATCCAGGTTCTGCAGGCAGGCTGCAAACCAGGGGCTCCGATGAAAGTCTGATGAAAGGTCCTTAATGAGTTTCTGGGAGAAGTTGGCTGTCCAAAGACAAGCTGGGAAATTCGCTCTCAATGTTGAAACCACTTCCTCTTTTAAGGCATTCAGCTGATTGGATAAAAGCGTCACCCACTGCTGATGCAATCTCCCTGATTGATGCAGATGTAATCAGCCATCCACACAGTAAACTCACTGGTGATTGAAGCCCATAAATGCTCTTGTATTACAATTAGCATAATTATACAATAATACATAATTGCTTGCTGGACCAAACACCTGGACACAATTACCTGGCTGAGTTGACACATTAGCCTAACCATTACAGATTGCTACTTGATTTATTTTTTTACCTAGCAAAATAATTTGAAGTGGACATTTTCCTGATTTTATAACTGCCTATTACTAATTCTTTTTGTTAAGCAGTTTTATTGAGATATGTTCACCTACCATACAATCTATCCAAAGTGTACAATTGGTGTCTTTTAGTATAATCACAGTGTTGTGCATTCATCACCACAATCAATTTTAGAACATTTTCATTGCTCCAAAAAGAAAAACCCCATACCCTTTAGCAGTCATCTCTCATTCCCTCTGTCCTTCCCCAGCCCTACATAACCACTAATCTAATTCTGTCTCTATAGTTTTATGTATATTTACATTTTATACAAATGGAATCCATACCATATGTAGTACTTTGTGTCTAATTTCTTTCACTTAGCATAATGTTTTTAAAATTATTGTTAATTTTTTAAATTAAGAAGTAGATTTACATAAAAGTCATAAAAAAATTCAACATTATCATATAACCCCCTATAATTGACACTTTCGTTGGTGTGGTACCTTTGTTACAATTGATGAAAGAATATTAAAATATTACTGTTAACTATAGTCCATAGTTTATATTAGGAGTAATTTTGCCCATATACCACCCTGTTATTAACAGCTTGTAATAGTGATGCACATTTGTTATACTTCATGAAAGAACATTCTTATATTTGTAATATTTATCAATCATCGTCCACCATAGGATTCACTGTTATGCAACCCCATATTTTATCCTCTACCTTTCCTTCAATTGATATACACAACTGAAAACTTCCTCCTTTAACCACATTCACACATATGATCCAGCACTGATACTCGCAGTAATGTGCTACCATCACCTCTTTCCATTTCCAAACATTTACAATCAACCTAAATAGGAATTCTGCACAAATTAAGCATCAGCTCTCCATTCTCTACCTCCATTCTATCTCCTGGTCACATATATTCTAGATTCTAACTTTATGAGTTTGCTTCATATATTTGGTTCATATTAGTGAGATCATACAATATTTGTCCTTTTGTGTCTGGCTTATTCATTCAACATAATGACCTCCAGGTTCATCCATGTTGTTGCATGGTTCAGAACTTTGTTCTTCAAATAGCTGAATAATATTGCATCATGGATATACAAATTTTGTTTATCCATTCATCGGTTGTTGGACACTTGGGTTGCTTCCATCTTTTGGCAGTTGTTAATAACGCTGCTGTGGACATCGTCATGTGTAACTGTCAGTTCATGTCCCTACTTTCATTTGTTTTGGATATATACCTAATAGTGGGATTGCTGGATCATATGGCATTTCTATACATAGCTTCCTGAGAAACCGCCAAACTGTCTTCCATAGCAGCCGCACTTTTAACATTCTGACCAGCAGTGAATGAGTGTTCCTTTTTCTTCACATCCTCTCCAACACTTGTAGTTTTCTGTTTTTAAAGTATGCCCATTCTGTAGATGTGAAATGATACCTCATTGTGATTTTGATTTGCATTTACCTAATAGGTAATGATGTTGAACCTCTTTTCATGAGCTTTTTTAGCCATTTGTATTCCCTCTTTGGAAAAATGTCTGTTCAGGTCTTTTGCCCATTTTTAAATTGGGTTGTTTGGCTTTTTATTGAGTTACAGGATTTCCTTGTATTTTCTGCATCTTAAAGCCTTCTTGGATATGAGATTTCCAAATATTTTCTACCATTGTGTAGGCTGCCTTTTCACTTTCTTGAGAAGTCCTTTGAAGCACAGAAGCATTTAATTTTGAGGAGGTCCCATTTACCAATTTTTTTCTTTTGTTGCTTGTGCTTTGGGTATAAAGTCTGAGAAACTATTGCATACCACAAGATCTTGAGAATGCTTTTCTACATTTTCTTCTAGAAGTTTGTTGGTCCCAGGTCTTATATTTAGGTTTTTGATCCATATTCAGTTAATATTTGTATAAGGTGTGAGGTAGGAGTCCACTTTCATTCTTTTGGATATGGATATCCGGGTTTCCCAGCACCATTTGTTGAAGAAACTATTCTGTCCCTGTTAGTTGGACTTGGCAGCTTTGTCAAGGCTGTGAGGTTCTATTTCTGAACTCTAAATTTGATTCCATTGGTTATTATATCTATATATATGTGAATACCATGCTGTTTTGACCACTGTAGGTTGGTAATATGCTTTAAGGTCAGGAAGTGTGAGTCCTACAACCTCATTCTTCTTTTTTAGGGTGTTTTTGGCTATTCAGGGCCCCTTACCCTTCCAAATAAATTTGATAATTGGCTTTTGCATTTTTACAAGTTAGGCTGTTGGAATTTTTTTTTAAAATTACATACCCCCCCTTCTGCTTGCTCTTGCTATGTGTCCATTCTTGTGTTCCTCTCTGTCTGCTTTGTCTCCCCCTGTTGCGGCGACACGCCGAGACTGGTCACGGCGCAGGCGGCTTTGCCCCGCTTGTGGGCGGCTTCTGCTTCCATTCACGGCCGGCTCCGCTTCAGTTCATGGGTGGCTGGCTGCGCTCTGTTCGCGGGTGACCTGCCCTGCCCGTGGCGGGTTTGCCCTGTCCGTGGCAGCTTTTTGCCCTGCCCACGGCGGCTCTGCCCGCCCATGGCGGCTTGCCTTCTCAAGGCAGTCTGCCCGCTAGGAGAGGTCCCCGGGAACCGAACCTAGGGCCTCCCATGTGGTATACCGGCGCCCTATCCACTGGGCTATACGGCTGGCCCCTAGGCTGTTGGAATTTTGATTGAGATTGCATTAAATCTGTAAATCAATTTAGGTAGAATTGACATCTTAATGAAATTCAGTCTTCCAAGCCACGAACATGGAATGTCCTTCCATTTATTTAGGTCTTCTTAGATTTCTTTAAACAATGTTTTGTAGTTTTCTGTGTACAGGTCCTTCCCTTCTCAGATTGCTCATTACTAGTGTATAGAAACACTACTTATTTTTGTGTGTTGATCTTGTATCCTGTGAGTTGCTGAACTCATTTATTAGCTCTAGTAACTTTGCTATGGATTTTTTCAGGACTTTATATATACAGGATCATGTCATCAAAAATAGCAAAAGTTTTGCCTCTTCCTTTCCAATTTGGATGCCTTTTATTTCTTTTTCTTGCGTAACTGCTCTGGCTAGAACAGGAGTTCTTAACCTTTTTTGTTCCACAGACTCCTTTGCTAGTCAGGTGAAAACCACAGAACCCTTGCTAAGTCCATACTATACTGTGTATTATTTAATAAATATATCACACCGGCACCAACACATCCCCACAAGAATAATGTTTTTTGAATTTCAGTTCCACTTATGGACCCTTTGTAAGAACCACTGAGCTAGACTCTCCAGCACAATCTTGAATAACAGTGGTGACAGTGGGCATCTTGTCTTGTTCCAGGTCTTAGAGGGAAAGCTTTCAGTCTTTTACCATTTTTTTTTAAAGATTTATTTATTTTATTACATATCTCCCCTTCCCCCCCGTTGCAGCGACGCGCCGAGACTTGGTCACTGCGCAGGCGCGGCTTTTCCCCGCTTGTGGGCGGCTTCTGCTTCTATTCACGGTCGGCTCTTGCTTCAGTTCGCGGGTGGCTGGCTGCGCTCCATTCGCGGGCGACCTGCCCTGCCCGTGGAGGCTTTTGCCCTGTCCGTGGCAGCTTTTTGCCCTGCCCATGGCGGCTCTGGCCCGCCCATGGCGGCTTGCCATTCTCAAGGCGGTCTGCCCGCTAGGAGAGGTCCCCGGGAACCGAACCCAGGGCCTCCCATGTGATATGCCGGCGCCCTATCCACTGGGCTATCGAGCCGGCCCCCAGTCTTTTACCATTGAATATGATTTTAGCTGTGGGTTTTTCATATATTCCCTTAATCATGCTGAGGAAGCTTCCTTCTATTCCTGTCTATTAATGTGTTTTTATCAAGAAAGAGTGCTGGATTTTGTCAAATGCCTTTTCGTTGTCAATCAAAATGATCATGTGGTTTTTCCCCTTCAATTTGTTAATATGGTGTATTATGTTAATTGATTTTCATGTGTTGAATCAGCCTTGCATGCATGGGATAAAACCCACTTGATCATGATGTATAATTTTTTTGATGTGTTATACTTGATTTGCAAATATTTTGTTGAGGATTTTTGCATGTATGTTAATAAAAGAAACGGATCTGTAATTTTCTTTTCTAGTAGTGTCTTAATCTGGCTTTGGATTAGGAGAATGAGTTAGTTAGTGTTCCTTCCTCTTCAATTTTTTTGGAGGAGTTTGAGCAGGATTAGTATTAATTTTCCTGGAGTGATGGGTAAATTCACCTATGGAGCCCTCTGGTCCTGGGCTTTTCTTTGTTGGGAGGTTTTTGATGACTGATTCAATCTGTTTACTAGTAAATGGTCTGTTGAGGTCTTATATTTCTTCCAGAGTCAGTGTAGGTTGTCAGTGTGTTTCTAGGAATTTTCCATTTCATCTAAGTTTTCTTATTTGTTGGCATGTAGTTGTTCATAGTATCCTTTTAATTTCTGTGGGGTCAGTAGTGAAGTCCCCTCTCATTTCTGATTTTATTTATTTGTATCTTCTGTTTTTCTTTGTCAGTCTAAGGAATTGTCAATTTTTATTAATGTCCTCAAAAAACCATCTTTTGGTTTTGTTTATTCTGTTGTTTTTTATTCTCAATTTCATTTAATTTTGCTGTAATTTTTGTTATTTCTTTCTGCTTGCTTTGGGATTAGTTTGCTGTTCTTTTTCTAATTCTTCCAGTTGTACAGTTAGAACTTTGATCTTAGCTCTTCTTTTTTAATGTGGGCTTTTAGGGCTATAAATTTCCCTCTCTGCACTGCCTTTGCTGCATCCCATAAATTTTTATATATTGAGTTCTCATTTTTATTCATCTTGAGCTATTTACTGATCTCTCTTGCAATTTTTTTCTTGGACCCACTGATTGTTTGAGTGTGTTGTTTAACTTCCACATATTTGTGAATTTTCCAGTTCTCTATCTGTTATAGATTTCTGACTTTATTCCATTATGTTCAGAAAAAGTGCTTTGTATGATTTCAATCTTTTAAAATGTATTAAGACTTGTTTTGTGAGCCAACATGTGGTCTGTCCTGGAGAGTGATCCATGAGCACTTGTGAAGAATGTATATTCTGCTTTTAGGGGGCTCAGTGTTTTGTATATGTCTATTAGGTCTAGTTCATTTATCATAACATTCAAGTTCTCTATTTCCTTATTGATCCTCTGTCTAGATGTTCTATCTATTGATGAGAGTGGTGTATCGAAGTCTCCACATATTATTGTAGAGATGTATATTTCACCTTTCAGTTTTGCCAGCATTTGCCTCATATATTTTGGGTCTCCCCGGATATGTGCATAAATATTTACGATTGTTTTTTCCTCTTGGTCAATTGCCTCTTTTATTAATGTATAGTGTCTTACTTTGACTCTTACAACAGTTTTGCATTTAAAGTCTGTTTTGTCTGATATTAGTATAGCTACCACAGCTTTTTTTTGGTTACTGTTGCATGGAATATCTTTTCCAACCTTTCATTTTCAGCCTATTTGTGCCTTTGTGACTAAGGTGAGTCTCTTTTAGACAGCCTATAGATAGATCATGTATTTTTCTATCTATTCTGCCAGTCTGTCTTTTGATTGGGGAGTTTAATCAGTTAACATTCAATCTTATTACTGTAAAGGCAGTACTTACTTCAGCCATTTTTTCTTTGGCTTTTATATGCCATATTGTATCTTCATCTCTTTTGTTTTGTTTTGTTTTGTTACATATCCCCCCTTTCTGCTTGTTCTTGCTGTGTTCATTTTTTCTGCGTTCTTCTGTGTCTGCTTTGTCTCCCCCCGTTGCGGCGACGCGCTGAGTCAGCTCATCATGCAGGTGGCTTGCCCCGCTCACGGATGGCTCTGCTCTGCTCGCGGGTGGCTCTGCTCTGCTTGTGGGCGGCTCTGCTCTGTTCACGGGCAACTTGCCCTGCCCGTGGCGGCTTTGCCCTGCCCTTTGCCCTGCCCATGGCGGCTCTGCCCTGCCCATGGCAGCTTTCCCTCTAAAGGCGGTCTGCCCGCTCGGAGAGGCCCCAGGAACTGAACCCGGGGCCTCCTATGTGGTGAACTGGCGCCCTATCCACTGGGCTACAGCCGGCCCCCTCTTCGTCTCTTTTTTACCCTTTTAGTTACCTTTACTGCTAATCTTCATTTCAATACTCTCCTCCAAGTCTCTCTTTCTCTCCTGTCTTTTCCTTTTAGCCTGCAGAACACCCTTTAGTGTTTCTTATAGGGCAGGTCTTTTGTTGATGAATTTGCCCAGTTTCTGTTTATCTGTGAATATTTAAAATTCCTCCTCATTTTTGAAGGATAGTTTTGCCAGGTAAAGAATTCTTGGCTGGCAGTTTTTCTCTTTTGGTATCTTAAATATATCATACCACTGCCTTCTCTTCTCCATGGTTTCTAATGAGAAATCAGTACTTGTCCTTATTGCAGAACTCTTGTATATGATGGATCGCTTTTCTCTTCCTGCTTTCAGAATTCTCTCTTTATCTTTGGCATTCAGATTAGTATGTGTCTTGGAGTAGGTATATTTAGACTTATTCTTTTTAGAGTATGTTGTGTTTCTTGGAATGTATATTCATGTCTTTCATAAGTTTGGACATTTTTGATAATTATTTCCACAAATATTCTTCCTGCCCCTTTTCCCTTCTCTTCTCCTTCTGGGACACCTATGATGTATATGTTTGTGTACTTGGTGGTGTCTTTCAATTTCCTGAGACCTTGCTCAATTATTTCCATTCTTTTTGCTATCTTTATTCTTCTGTCTGTATGTTTTCTGATGCCCTATCTTCTAGTTTGATCATTCTTTCTTCTGCCTGTTAAAAACTGCTGTTGTTTGCCTTTAGTGTATTTTTTATCTCTTCTGTTGTATCTTTCAATCCCATGAGTTCTGTTGTTTTTCTTTGCATGCTTTCAAATTCTTCTTTATGGTCACCTGGTGTCTCCTTAATATCCTGTATGTTTAACCATATTTTCCTTCTTCTTGAATTAAGATTTGTTTGAACATCTTTTGATTTATTGTTACAGATTTCTGTCTCCTGAAGCTTTGTGATTTGTTCCTGTGGTTGGGCCATATCTTCCTATTTCTTAGTATGGTTTGTAATTTTTCTTTTCTTTTTCTTTTCTTTTTTTTCTTTTTTGGCTGATGTCTAGGCATCTTATTATCTTGATGAGTTTACTCTGATAGTTTCTCCCTCTTGCCCTGGTTTGATTGTTGATTGGCCTTGTGTTAAGACTCTTCTTTGACACTTGTTACACCTTATTCTAGATCTTTACAATTGCCCATGTTTAACTCATCAAAACAAGGCCATGGACCCACAAAGGGAGCACAGACCAGTTCCAAATGACCCTGGGGAGAGGGTCAAGAAATATGCCGAAAAACCTTTTTGACAGCTCCCTCAAGCTACACTTTCCAGGCCTGCCCAACAGATGGTGCTCTGGCAAACTGTTCTCCACAGCCCTAAGGAGGGAATGTGGTTTTTCACCTTCCACTGGCTCCACCCTATCCAGGGTGAAGTTGAAACAATGGCCACAAGGATTCCTGTCTAGGGCAGGCTAGAACCACAATTCAGAGCCAGGACCCAGAGACACAAATTCGCCCATCAGAAGACATGCTAGACTCTCAGCCATGTCTCCTTCCCCATTCCCTGGGAGGAAGGCCCTCATGTCCCTCTCCTTCTTCATCAGCCAGCCACAAACCATACCTGAGTCCTCCTGCCTCAAGAGTGGGGGGTGGGTGCCGGCCTCTGCTGCAGAGCACTTCAGTCATTGTTCCTGCTGCAGCTTCTCAGTCTCACTGTCCCATCCTTTCCTGAATGCTCCTCTGGCCTCTGAAGCCCCAGTACTGCTGTTTCAATTTCTGCCTGTCCACTAGCTGTTTTTAGAAGTGTGTCCTGTAGATCCCTGCTCTGTCATATTCCCTAGAAGTTCCTCTAATTACTAATTCTTGATTTAAAATTAATTGCATTTATTTATTTGAATAAGTAATATATATATACATGGTACAAAATTCAAAATTTCCATAAAAATAGGAAAAAGAGAGTATTTTTTTCCTCATTCTCTGTAACACGGCTACTCAAGTCTTTTTCCCAGAAGGAATCATTGTTACAAGTGTCTTGTTTGGCCTCCTAGAGATAGCCTTTACTTTTGTAGACATATATTTATATACTTTATTTCTCATACAAATGATAATGTATTATACCATTCAGGACCTTGCTTTTCTCTCTTAGAAATATATTGTGGAGGTTTCCCTTTTCTTTGATCCAACAATTACTGAATATAAATTATGCGTTTGTTTTAAATGCCTTATGTGACTTAACTCTTTTAATCCACATAAAACTCTGAGTGTTATTACTAGTGCATCAAGGAAAAAACTGAGGCGAAGTGATGTTCGGTTAAGTAACCTGCCCAAGACACAGCAAATACATGACAGAGCCTGGATTCAGAGTCCAGAGTGCTAACCATTAAACATGTACTCTCCCTCTAGAGTCTGGATTCAAAAGAAAGTATTTTGGCTCAAAAATGGTACTATACTACTGTATTATGTTGCCTCTCCTTATTAGCAAATTTATATTATATAGAGAGAGAATTAGCTATTTTTTTTCACATTTTCATGATGTTCCAATATATTAAGGTAGCATAGTTTAACAAGTTGACTATTCCAGGACCCTCGGATTCCAATCTTTTTCTAGTACAATGACACAGGAACTATTTTTATATACAGTTGATTCTGGTTATTGGCAATAGTATTATTTTATAAAGTCACGACTAATACAACCATTGTCCATGGGGAAAATATAGGGTAAGGTTCCTGCCAGCCTCGGATCAACCCTCATTAAATTAGATGTTGATTCATTGATATTGAACTCATGGCCACTGTAACTCATGTTTGGAAAACAAGTACATCACAGTCTTTTTTTTTTTTAAGAATGCAAATTTTTTATTTTATGGTTCCATAATACAGAAGTCTGGCTTGACTCTCCTGAGCTAATATCTATGTGTTCTCAGGGTTGTTTTCCTTTCTAGAGGCTTTGAGGAAAATCTATTTCCTTGCCAGCTTCTAGAAAACACCCTCCTTGGCTCATGGCCCCCTTCCTCCATCTTTAAGCCAACAATGTTGTAGCTCTGTAACTATTCTTCTTTAATTCCATCTATCTCTTTCTTCTTCTGCCTCCCTCTTCCATGTTTAAGGACAGGTCTGATTATTTTGGGCCTCCCTGGACTATACAGAATGATCTCCCTTATCTGCTGATTAGCAATTTTTCCCCAGTTTTACTGGTACATATTAATAAAGCATAATTCATCCAAAGAGTACAATTAATAGTATTTGCAGTAATCATGTTTGTGTATTCATCACCCCAGTCACTCCCAGAGCACTGTCATTATTCCAGTAATAGTAATAAACAAAAAATAAACAAAATTCATTACCTCTCAATCTCTCTGTGCCTCACCTGGCATATATAGCTGCTATTCTTTTTCCTTCTCTCTACCATATTTGTATTTATATTTTGTGAAAACAGTCTTACATATGCAATATCACCCATATTCGTGTTTTATATGAGGTTTTACTATCTTATACATTTCCATGTTAGTTTTTATCTTTCCTACTAGTAATATACATGACTGTAGCAGCTTGGCATTGTTTATGAATTCCAAAAGTAGATATTGGATTCAGACGTTTTCTTTTACTTGATTAAATTATGTTTACGACTTTGATTGGGCCACATCAGTAGGACGTTGAGTCCCCGCCTCCTTGGACAGGGACTCACAGAGAAAAAGTCAAGGCAGAGGAGTTAGTTGGAGTTTTTGAGCTGGAAACCTGGGAAGTAAAACACACAATAAGGATAAAAGACCTACCTGTTTAAAGAACACAGAGGAATAGAGATGGCTCTATAGACATGGCAGAGGGCCCAGGAAAAGAGAGCCTGATAGTCTACAGCTGCCCTTGTGGAGAGACCAGAGCAGCTGAGCTGGGAAAGAAACAAGCCCTGGGAGAGGAACAAGCCCCGGGAGAGAGATGAAACTTACCCAGCCTACAACTGATATTGGAAGAAGCTGAGACCATGGAGCCTTAAGAGGAAGAGGGAGGGGAGGCTGAACCCTTGCAGATGGCAGCCATCTTGCTCCAACGCATGGCAACAGACTTTGGTGAGGGAAGTAACTTACGCTTTATGGCCTGGTAAGTGTAAGCTTCTACCCCAAATAAATACCCTTTATAAAAGCCAACAGATTCCTGGTATTTTGCATCAGCATCCCTTTAGCTGACTAATACAATGACCTTAGACTTTCCTTTTCAATCACTGTCATATCCATATAATAGCACTGCTAGTTAGAAACAGCATGATATGCTTTAACCCTTTCTGTTCATTTCCAAAGATTTACAAACAACCTTTTTTTTTTTTTTTTTTTTTTTTTTTTTTTTTTTTTTTTACCAATTCTGCACAGGTTAACCCTCAGCTTTCCATTCTCTACCCACCTTCTATTTTCTGGTGACCTATATTCTAATTATTAACTCCGTGGTTTACATGATATATTTAGTTCATGATAGCACAGTCATACAGTATTTGTCCTTTTGTGTCTGGCTTGCTTTACTCAACATAATGTCCTCCAAGTTCATCCACGTTGTCATATGCTTCACAAATTCATTTCTTCTTACTGCTGCATAATCTTCCATCGCATCACAGTCTTCTTACACACTGGGACACTAGACAGCACTTGAGCACACTGCTCGGCATTTTAAACAGTGAAGTGACCAACAAAAAGCACAAAAATGAGAAAAATGTGGCACTAAATATAACATGTAAAGGATACTTGTTTACAGTATGAGAGCAGAAACAAGAACACGGAACTTCACCTTGTTTGACCTCAGCTGGAAATGTGTATGTCAGGTGACTCACATTTTTTTGCTGCTCTGAGCATATCCATGAAACACTGGAAAAGTTCTACAAATATTGATTTTTAAATGGTTTGAATATTTAATATGGGGATTACAAATAAATTTTAGCAAGTAAGCGAATTGGCAAATACTGAATCTGTAAGTAATGAGGATCAACTATGTGTATATTCGAACAATGCTGTGTCAAAGAGTATATGCATTTGAAGTTTAACAGATAATGCAGAATTGCCCTCTATAAAGATTATCTCAATTTACATTGCTACCAGCAATATGAGAATACCTGATTTCCTATACTCTCATTAATGTAATCAAGCTATTTGACTTTTTGCCAGTCTGGTAAGTGAAAAATAATTTTAACTTTGTATTAATTTGCATTTCTTTTATCAATAGGGTGAATAGCTTTACATAAGTTTATCAGTCCTTTATCTTTCCTTTTCTGTGACCTACCTATTTAAAGCTTTTCTCTACTTTTTTTTCTGTTAGGTTGTTGGTATTTTACTCACAGATTTTTAAAACTATACTTCCTGGTTTTCTTTGTTGTTGTTATTTTTTTAAGTGGTGTCTCTACCTTCAGGCAATATTATATGGCTTCAAATATAACATAAGAACATCTTCCATTTTCACCTCTCCTGTTCTTTGGTATTATTGTCATATATTTTCTATCTATATTTATTATAAAACTCATAATGCATTGTTATTATTTCTGTATATTATTGCAATATATAAAGTGGAATGTGCTAATGTAGTTTTGGAGCTGGTATAATTTTTATTCCGCCTAACAAGCTTCTATTCACATGTCTTATAGGACATATCTGTTGGCAATTAATTTTTGTCTTAGCCTTTTTTCTCTGAAAAAATTATTTTGCCTTCATTTTTCTTTTCTTTTTTTTTTTGCCTTCATTTTTGAAAAATATTTATATGGGATATAGAATTCTAGATTGACAGGACAAGTGTTTTCCCTCCCTCAGTTCTTTAAATATGTTGCTCTATTGTCTTTTGGTTTGCATAGTTTTGGACAAGAAGCCTAATGTAATTCTAATCTGTGATCCTATGTATGTAATATGTTTTGCTTTTTTCTGGCTGCTTTTAAGATGTCTTCTTTGTCACTAGGGTTCAGCAATTTGAAAAATGACATACCTTGAAGTTATTTTCATTTGCTTGGGGTTCATTGATCTTCTTGGATCTGTGTGTTTATAGTTTTCATTCAATTTGGAAGATGTTCAGCCTTATTCTAGAGATGATACCAAGCAAAAGAGGGTTTTTTTTCCTCCTGAAGCACTTTAAAGGCCACTTCCAGAGACACCAAGTTTCAAAGAGAGAAAAAGAGTTTGTTTGCTGAAGCAAAGGAGCACAGTGGTCTGATGGTCCAAAACTGCTTCCTGGAACTGCAGTAATCCTGATACTTTATAACATCAGGCTTAGAAGTTTATGCTAATGAGTAACTGGCGTGAAGCTGGCACAGGTTTCTTCATTAATAAGCATTAAGGGACGGAATAGGATGGGATTGAGTACAAGGTTTTTCATACCAATATTAAACAGAGGAGTGTGGAGTGTTTACCCTTTTGATAGAAATGTTAATACAAGGGTGAGATCAAGCTGGAATAATTATCATAATAGTAGGTCTTAGTTTGCACTTCTTTCCCAGAAAAATAGCTAGAGGATAGGCAGAAACTGGAAAACTGTTCTAGGTCTTAAGACACCAGGGGAAGGGTGGACACCACCCAGAAGAGAGAGGGCCAAAGGAAAGGTATCTCGGCTGGCTAGAAAAATCCCACGAGTAAAGCTGCAGCAGTAGCTGCTGGCACCCATCTACCCACAGTTGGAGCAAACAGCAGTGGGTCCTCCATCCCTGGGCAGGCGGCTATGGACTGAGGAAGTTGAAGGATCCTTTTCATCAAGAAAGGGGAGAGGGAGGGACACAGCCTACAGCAAATTCAAATTTTGGCCAGAAAACTTGGTCTGCTGCATTGGAGGGGTCAAACACTTCCAGACCTGGTGGGGCTGTGACAGTGTTTGCCCTGAGAGCCAGCAGGGAGTTAAAGATAATTTGCCTTCTCAAACACTCTCCCTATTGCCCTGAGCTGGTTGCTGAGCACTCAGAAAAGGTGAGGTTGCAGCTGGCCAAGGGAGGAGAGCAGCTTCTGAGAAAGTTTGTTTGTGAGCCTTGGCCTGCCCTGAGGACATTGCTTCTGCATTGCCTGGTGGGGCTGGGTTTCAGTGAATGCATTCCCCCTAGCATTTGGGGCCTGAACTGAGAGGTATTCAGGAAGAGTGCTATGTTCTGGCAGACAAGGAAAATGCATGCAAAGATGGGGAAAATAGGAAGAAATAAATAAAAGAGGCAGTCTAGTGCTTTTACTGCCCCCCTCTCCAAGGCCCCTGGAAACTGGCCTGAAGCCCATTACAGGGTCCTTAGCCATGGTTTGAGCAGTTAAAAAGGGACAATCAGAAATATCTAGAGCAAGTTGAACTAGATATCAAAGAACAATGGTAGCACACAGCTACTTAATAGGATAGCCCTAGGCAAGAAAGAGAGAAACTGAACATCAGAGTAAACTCAGCATCAGAATCAGATGCCTAGCAATAAAAAATTACAAATCATACTAAGAAAAAGGAAGATATGACTCAGGCAAAGGAACAAATCAAAGCTCCAGGTGAGACAATGGATTTGAAACAACTAATTAATGATGTTCATACTAATCTCCTAAATCAAATCATGGTGTTGAAGGACAACATGGCTAAAGAAATAAGAGACATTAAGAAGACACTGGGGTAGTGGATATGGCTCAAGCAGTTGGGTGCCTGCCTCCCATGTGGGAGGTCCCAGGTTTGGTTCCTGGTGCCTTGTAAAGAAGATGAGCAGACAGCAAGCTGACGTGATGGGCTGGCATGACAAGCTGACGCAATGAGCTGATGCACCTACCTGATGCGAGGAGATGACGCAATGAGGAGACACAATGAAGAGACACAAAAAGAGACACAACAAGGAGGGAGCAGGTGTAGCTCAAGTGATTGGGCGCATCCCTCCCACACGGGAGGTCCCAGGTTTGGTTCTTGGTGCCTCGTAATAAAGATGAGCAGACACCACACATAACTGACAGAGCACAGAGAGCAGACAGCAAGCGCAAACAACAAGGTGGGGGTAATAAATCTTTTTAAAAAAAGACACTAGGCGAACACAAAGAAAAACTTGAATAAAAATGTAACAGAGCTTATGGGAATGAAAGACAAAATAAGTGAGATTAAAGTAGAGGCATACCACAGCAGCTTTGAAATCATGGAAGAATCAGTGATGAAGAGAACAAAAATTTAAAAGAGAGAAGAACAGTGAGAGAAAAGAATGAAAAAAGGGAATTGAATGATAACAGTGAGGGCACCAATAATGTGTTATGGGAGTTCCAGAAGAAGAAGAGAAAGAAAAAGGGACAGAAAGAGTATTTGAAGAAATATTCGTCAAAAATCTCCCAAATATCATGAAATATATGAATTTACATGTCTAGGAAGCACAGCATATTCCACTTAGAATACATCTAAATAGACCTATTCCAAGACACATAATATTCAGAATGCCAAATACCAAAGCTAAAGAGAAAATTCTGAAAGCAGCGAGGGAGAAGCAAAACATCGTATACAAGGGACATCCAATAAGACTTAGTATGGATTTCTCTTCAGAAACCATGGAAGCAAGAAGGCAGTGGTATGATATAATTAAAGTAATGAAAGAGAAAAATTGCCAGCCAATAATTCTTTATCCAGCAAAACTGTCCTTCAAATATGATGGTGAGTTTAAAATATTCATAGATAAAAAGAAACTGAGAGTTCGCAAACAAGAATCCATGTTTGCAGGAAACACTAAAGGGAGTTCTGCAGCCAGAAAAGACAAGAAAAGAAAGGAGAGAGAGTCATGGAGAAGAGTGTAGAAGTGAAGGCTAGCAGAGAGGTTAACCAAAACTGTAAAAAGAGAGACAAAAATAAGACATGACATACGAAACCAAAGGATAAAAGGGTTGACGTAAGTAATGCACTCATAGTAATGACATTGAATGTTAATAGATTAAGCTCCCCAATCAAAAGACATAAGCTTTTTTGGATAAGAAAACCATGAGCCACCCATATGCTGTGTGCAGGAGACTCACCTTAGACGCAGGGATGTAAATAGACTGAAAGTGAAAGATTGGAAAAAGATAATATTTCATGTAAACAGTACCTAAAAGTAAGCAGGTTTACACTGGTGTCAGACAAAACAGACTTTAAATGCAAAAAAAACAAGAAAAGAGATGCAGAAGGCCATTATACATTAATAAAAGGGATAATCCACCAGGAAGGCCTAACAGTCATAAATATCTATGCACTTAACCAGGGTGTCCCAAAATGTATGAGGCAAATTCTGGCAAAACTGAAAGGAGAGGGAATTGTGGAAAGATGGCATTGGAGTAGGCAGGCAGGGCTCAAAACCGTCACAAAAACAATGGAGAAAGAGCCAAAAGCTGTATGAAAGACTTGCTTTGCGAGTCAGCAGACCATGACAGTGCTTTACAACTCCCAAGAGGGTGAGGGACATAGAGATAAGGAACCCAAAACAACAAACGTGAGTTAACAAACCTCCACTGCAGCCAGGAAGGGCTCCCCTGCCCTACCCCCAAGATATTAAGCTGGGGTAAAATCCCTGGCCAACTGCAGCTGAGAGAGGAACAGACATCTTCCTCCCTGTCAGCTGTTACAGGGATAATGGAGGGGGAATCTGGGATTTCTATTCACTGAATTTGGCAAACAGAGCCTGCTTTGAATCTCGGCTCTGGCCAGACCAAAACAGAGATTAAAAGACTTCTGTGGAAAGGAGCACCAATGAGCACCATCTGCTGGCCGGTCTGGAAATTGCATGGGTAAAAACTGCTTTTGGTTCTCTGTACCCGAAATCCTAGGAAAAAATCTACATGCCATTAGTGAGTCCCTGGCCCAATTTTGATAACTTTAGTTGGACAATTATAAAGACTTGGAATAAGTTGAACCAAATATCAAAGAAGAGCTATGGAAATAAAAAACAATAGGCAAGAGAGAGAAATTGGCCATCAGAGTAAATTCACCAATATTTCAAATGCCTAGACAACAGCAAAAAATTACAAGTCATACTAGGAAACAGGAAGAGAGGCCCAGACAAAGGAAAAAACCAAATATCCTGAAGAAATACAGTATTCGAGATAATCAAGGATATTCATACAAATTTCCTAAATCAGTCAAAGAATTGAAATATATTATCTACAAGAGACGTACCTCAGAGGTAAGGACACAACCAAGTTAAAGGTGAAAGGTTGGAAAAAGATATTCCATGAAAATCGTAACCAAAATAGAGCTGGAGTAGTGGTGTTATTATCAGACAAAATAGATTTTAAATGCAAAACTGTTATAAGGGGTAAAGGGAGTCATTATATTAACAAAAGGGGTAATTCACCAAGAAATAATAACTATACTAAATATTTATGCACCTAAACTGAGTCACACAGTGGCAAAGCTGAAGGGAGAAATAGATGTCTCTACAGTAATATTTGGAGACTTCAATTCACCACTTTCAGTATTGGATAGAACATCTGGATAGAGGATAAATGAAGAAACAGAGAGCTTGAGTAATATGATAAATGAACTAGACCTAGCAGACATCTATAGAACATTGCACCCCAAAGCAATAGGATATACATTCTTTTCAAGCACTCATGGATCCTTCTTCAGGATAGACCATATATTGGGTCACAAGACAAGTCTCAAAATTTTTAAGAAGATTGAAATTAACAAAACAATTTCTCTAATCATAACTGAATGAAGCTGGAAATCAATAATGGATGAAAAAAGGGAAATTCATAAATATATGGATATTAAACAGGGTACTCTTAATACTCAAAGTCAAAAAAGATATTGCAAGAGAATTCAGCAAATATCTTGAGATGAGTGAAAACCTAAGGGTTACAGCAAAGGCAGTGCTGAGAGGGAAATTTATAGCCTGCAATGCTTACATTAAAAAAGAAGAAAGAGCTAAAAGTGAAGACCTAATTGCACACCTGGAGGAATTAGAAAAAGAACAGCAAACTAATTCCAAACCAAGCTGAAGGAAAGAAATAGTAAAGATCATAGCAGAAATAAATGAAATTGAGAACAACAAAACAATAGAGAGAATCAGCAAAATCAACAAACCCTCAGCTAGACTGACAAAGAAAAATCGAGAGAAGACAGAAATAAATAAAATCAGAAATGAGAGGGGGGTCATTACCACTGACTCCACAGAAATAAGAGAGATCATAAGAGGATACTATGAACAACTGTATGCCAAAAAACTAGACAATGTAGAGAAGATGGCCAAATTCCTAGAAACATACAAACTGCCTACACTGACCCTAGAAGAAATAGAAGTCCTCAAAAAACCAATCACAAGTGAAAAGATTGAAACAGACATCAAAAAGCTCCCAAAGATAAAAAGCCCAGGACTAGATGCCTTCATAGGTGAATTCTACCAATCATTCAAAGACAACCTAATACCAGTCTTGCTCAAGCTCTTCTAAAATATTGAACAGGAAAGAACACTACCAGACTCATTGTATGAAGCTGACATCACCCTAATAACAAACCAGATAAAGATACTATGAAAAAAGAAAATTACAGTCCAATATTTCTAATGAATATAGATGCAAAAATCCTCAATAAAATACTTGCAAACCAAATCCAAAAGCACATTGAAAGAATTATACACCACCATCAGGTGGGTTTTATCCCAGGTGTGCAAGGGTGGTTCAACACAAGAAAATCAGTTAACGTAATCAATCAGATTGATAAATTGTAGAAGAGAAATCACATGATCGTCTCAATTGATGCAGAAAAGGCATTTGACAAAATACAGCACCCTTTCTTGATTAAAAAATACTCCAGAACTTAAGAATAGAAGGAAACTTTCTCAATATGTTAAAGTGCATATATGCAAAACCTACAACTATCATTGTACTCAACAGTGAAAGATGGAAAACTGGAAAACATTGCTAAAAGAAACTGAAAAGACTTAAATACATGGAAGTATATTCTGTGTTCATTGATTGGAAGACTAAATAACATTAGATGTCAATTCTACCCAAACTGATTTACAGATTCAATGCAATCCCAATAAAAATCCTAACAGCCTGCTTTGAAGAAATATGAAAGCCAATTATCAAATATTTAGGAAGGGTAAGGGGCCTCAAATAGCCAAAAATGTCTTAAGAAAGATGAGAAAAGTTGCAGGATTCTCACTTCCTGACTTTAAAGCATATTGTTTAGCTACAATTGTAAAGACAGCATGGTACTAGAATAAAGGCAGACAAATGACCAGTGGAAACAAATTGACAACTCAGAAATAGACCCTCACATCTAGAGTCAAGTGATTTCTGACAAGGTGGTCAAGCTCTCTCAGATGGGCCAGAACAGTCTTTTCAACAAATGGTACTGGGAGAACTGGATAGCCATATCCAAAAGAAAGAAAGAGAACCCCTGTATCACACCTTATGCAAAAATTAACTCAAAATAGATAAGGACCTAAATATAAAAGTGACAATCATAAAACTCCTAGAAGAAAATGTGGGAAAACTTCTTCAAGATTTTGTGGTAGGCGATTGTTTCTTAAATCTTATACCCAATGCACGGGCAACAAAAGAAAAAATAGATAAATGGAGTTTTGCATTTCACAGAACTTTGTCAAAAGGGTGAAAAGATAGCCAACCCAATGGGAAAAAATATTTGGAAATCACGTATCCAATAAGGGTTTTATATCCATGATATATAAAGAGATGTTACAACTCAACAATAAAAATACAAATTACCCAATTAAAAAATGGGCAAAAGCCTTGAAAAGAAGAAATAGAAATGGTGAAGAAACCCATGAAAAAATGTTCAGTATCTCTAGTGATTAGGGAAACGTAAATTAAAACTACAATGAGATATCATTTCACACTTATTAGACTGGTGGCCACTTTTAAAAAGTTGGAAAACTGTAAATGTTGGAGAGGATGTGTAGAGATAGGAATGCTTATTCACTGTTCGTGGGAATGTAGAATGGTACAGCCACTGTGGAAGACTGTTTGGCAGTTCCTTAGGAAGTTGAATATAGACTTGCCATGTTACCTGGTGTAGCAGTTTGGCGGTTTGATGTAGTTATGAATTCCAAAAATAGGTATTGGATTATGCGTGTAAACTGGTTTGTTCATCTGGGCATGATTAGGTTATGACTAGGGCTTTGATTGGGACAGTAGGGCATTGAGCCCTGCCCCTTGGTGGGTGGGGAATCAATGATAAAAGACATGGCAAAGGACAGAGTTGGAGCTTTGATGTGGAGTCTTCAGCTGGAGGCCTGGGAAGTAAGCATACAGAGGAGCTTGGTTATGAGGAAGGAGAGAAGGCCCCAGGAAGAGACAAACTGTTTTCCTGACAGTTCACAGCTGGTCTTGTGGAGAGAGACAAAGGCTAGAGAGTCTCATAGCTGACCTTGTGGAGGATACAGAGGAGCTGATCCCGGAGAAAAACGGAGCTCCGGGAAGAGAGGAACCCAAGAAGCCTGAACCCTGGCAAACATCAGCAGCTGTCTTGCTCCAACACATGGCAACAGAGTTCGGTAAAGGAAGTAACTTATGCTTTATGGTCTGGTAACTGTAAGCTTCTACCCCAAATAAATACCCTTTATAAAAACCAACTGATTATTGGTATTTTGCCTCAGCATTCCTTTGGCTGACTAATAAACCTGGCAATAGCATTCCTAGGTATATACCCAGAAGAACTGAGAGCTGTAATACAAATAGACACTTGCACATATTGGCATTATTTACAGTTGCCAAAAGTTGGAAACAACCCAGGTGTCCATGAACTGATGAATGGATAAACAAATGGTGGTGTATTTACACAATGGAATATTATGCAATGGTAAGAAAAAATGAGGTCTTAAGCATTTGACAACATGGATGAACCTGGAGGACATTATGTTGAGTGAAGCAAGCCAAACACAAAAAGACAATCACTGTATGATTGTGCTATTATGTACTAGATATATTATGTAATCTCAAGGAATTAATAAGTAGAATATCGGTTACCAGAAAATAGAATGAGGATAGAGAATGCAAAGCTGATGGTTAGTCTGTGCAGATTGGTTAAAACGTGGTAAATCTTTGGAAATGAATGGAAATGGTGATAGCATATCATGCTGTTTGTGAGTAGCAGAGTTATTATATGGTTATGACAACAGTTAAAAGAGGAAGTCTAAGGACATTTATATTGCCAGAAGGAAAGCTAAAAAATATAACATGGGACCTATAACATAGTGAAACCTCAAGTAAAATAGGAACATGGGTGATATTGCATATTTAAGCATGTTTTTACAAAATATAAATGGAAAGAAACTGGAAAGAAGAAAACAGATTAGCAGCTATGTACAGCACGGGAAGCATAGAGAGATTGAGAGGTGATGAGTTTTGTTTGGTTGGTTTTTGTTTTTTGGTATTATTATTATTACTGTAATAATGACAATGCTCTAAAAATGATTGATGTGATGAATGCACAAATATGTGATTACTCCAAATACTTGTACTCTTTGGATGTGCTTTATTAATGTATATCAATAAAATTGATTTGCTAATAAACTGAGAGGAGGAATAGACATCTCTCCAATAATAGTTGCAAACTTCAACACACCACTCACATCAATAGATAGAACAACCTGAAAGATGATCAACAAGGAAACAGAACTTGAACAGTATGAGAAACAAGCTGTACCTGACATATTCAGGACATTGCACCCCAAATCAGCAGGTTATACATTCTTATCATGTGCTCATGGATCTGTCTCCAGGATAGGCCAATGTTGAGCCACAAAACAGCTCTCAGTAAATTCAAGATTAAATTATACAGAGCACCTTGTCTCATAATAATGGAATGAAGCTGGAAATCAATAGATGGGAAAGGGGAAATTTCGCAAATATATGGAAGCTAAACAACACACTCGTAAACAATCATTGGGTCAAAGAAGAAACTGCAAGAGAAATAAGTATATATCTTCAGACTAATGAAAACCAGAACACAATTTATCCAAACTTATGGAATATAGTAAAGGCAGGGCTGAGAGGGAAATTTATAGCCCTAAATGTCTACATGAAATGGACAAATTCATAGAAGTGCATAACCTTCATTGACTCTACAAGAAATACAGGAACTCAGCAAGCCAATCACAAGCAAAGAGATTGAATCAGTCATCAAAAATCTTCCACCAAAGAGAAGTCCAGGACCAGATGGCTTTATGGGTGAAATCTACCAAACATTGTGAGAAGATTAATACCAATCCTGTTTCAGCTTTTCCAAAAATTGAAAAGGAGTAAAAAAGTCTACATATTAGTAATGTGCAAGCTGAGAAGGAAATCAAGAAAAAAAATCCGTTTACAATAGCAACAAAAAGATTCAAATACCTAGGAATTAATTTAACCAGGAATATAAAGGATCTGTATTCAGAAAACTATAAAACTCTGCTAAAAGAAATCAAAGAAGACCTAAACAAATGGAAGGACATTCCATGTTCATGGATGGGAAGACTAAACTTCTGGAAGATGTCAGTATTACCCAAATTGATATATAGATTCAATGCAAACCAACCACAATACCTACAGCCTACTTTACATAGAAAAGTCAATTACCAAATTTATTTGGAAGAGAAAGGGGTCCCAAATAGCCAGAAAAGAAGAATGAAGTTGGAGAACTCAAGCTACAGTGGTCAAAACAGCATGGTGTTGGCTTTAGGATAGACACAGTGAACAATAGAATCGAGAACTCTCAATTCTATGGTCAACTGATTTTCGATAAGCCTACCACATTCATTTTCTGGGACTGAACAGTCTCTTCAACAAATGGTGCTGGGAGAATTGGATTTCCATAACCAAAAGAATGAAAGAGGACCCCTATTTCACTCCCTATGCTAGAATCCACTCAAAATGGATCAAAGACCTAAACATCAAAGCCAGGATCATAAAAACAACTAGAATATAACATAGGGAAACATCTACAAGAATTTGTAGTAGGTGGGGATATCTTAAACCTTACACCCAAAGCATGAACAACAAAAGGAAAAAATAGATAAATGGGACCATCTCAAATTTAAACACTTCTGTACCACAAAAGAAGGTGGTGACTATGGTATGTACACATGATGGAATATTATTCAGCTGTAAGAAAAAATGAAATCATGAAGCATATGACAACATGGATGACCCTGGTAGATGTTATATTGAGTGAAGCAAGCCAGACACAAAAGGAACAAATATTGTATTCACTATTCACTATTAGGAACTAAATATAATGAGCACCTCATGGAATTTATAGCTAGATTATAATTCACCAGAGAATAGAATGTGGTTAGAGTGGAGAGTTAAGGTTTAATCTGTGCAGAATTCATAAGCAGTTGTTTGTAAATGTTTGGAAATGAATAGAAATAGTGGAAACACATCGTAGTATTTATAATTGGTAGCATGAACGTATGGGTATAATGGTTTGTTTTTTGTTTTTTTCTCTCTTGGGAGTAATGAAAGTGCTCTAATATTGATTGAAATGATGAATGCACAACTCTATGATTATACCAAATGGTGCTGGTTATACTTTAGATAAATTGTATGGTTTATGAACAAAAAAAGTAATAGGGTGGGTTGGAGGAAAATATACCAAATGTAAGGTATGGATTATAGTTATAGTAATACTTTGATGATGCTATTACATAATTTGTAACAAATGTTTCACAACAATGCAAGGTATCAGTGCTGGGTGATATATGGGAGCCCTGTTTGATGTTATTCATGTTTGTTTTGTAAGTTTACAACTTTTACTATACACTTATGTATGTTCATGTATAAATTATATACTTCAATAAAATTTTAATTAAAAAATAGGTCTTAGAAATGAATATATACAAAGGTATAAGATTTGTTCAGAATAATCATAATAGCAGATAGAAGTGACCATATACAAAGGTGGGGCAGTTTGGGATTATTTATGAATTCTGAAAAGAGACTATGTTTGTAAACTGACCTGTTTTCTAGGTGTGATCCCCTTTGATTGTATAAGATTCAGCTGAGATGTCTTTGATTAAATTATTTTAAGATTAGGGCTTTGATTCAACCACATCGGTAGGGCATGGGTCAGGGCTGAATCCCCACCCCCTTGGTGGGCTATATAAAGGAACACTCACTCAACACAGAAGAAGACACAGAAGAGGAGAGAACTTGTTCATTTCAGTTCTTCCATGTGACAGAAAGGAGAAGGCTCAAACACCTAAAGCCCCAGGAAGAGAGATGAACCCTATGCCAGCATACAGCTGAGATCGGAAGAAGCTGGGCCCACAGAGCCTTAAGAGGAAAAAGGAAGGAGAGACCAGGCAGAGGTCACCCGCCATCTTGCTTCAACACAAGGCAACAGACTTGGGTGAGGAAGTAACCTTGAGTTGGACTCTTTAAGGCCTTGTAACTGTAAGCTTTAACGCCAAATAAATACTCTTTATAAAAGCCAGATTTCTGGAACTTTGCATCAGCACTCCCTTTGGCTGACTAATACGAAAGGTAAGATCTTTCTGGAATAAGTATCAGAACGGCATATTTTTAGGTGGAATGGCCATATACAAAGAGTGAGGTCAGTCTAACCAGTTTTAGTAATTTCAGATATCATCCTTTGGCTATTTTATAATTTACTGGAAGTGAAAAGGCTTCTATATAATGATTTAGTAATCATAGTTATTTGTTAATTCTTAACTCTCATTTGCAGACATATTTCTGTTTCCCTACCCCTCATCCTCTCCTTCTGGAAACCCAATATCACAAGTCCTAGACCATTTTACATTGGCCGCTCACAGGCCACTAATATTCTGTTCATTTTAAACATTTTTGCAGTGACTTTGTTCTACGTGTTTCATTTTTGATAGTACCTATTGCTCTGAATTCAAGTTCACTCTTCTTTTCTTGCTAAACTCCTGGTAATCTCATCAAGTGGGATGGGATATGATTTCAGATATATATATATCGTATCTAGAAATATTCCATTTGGGTCATTTTCTTAATCTTCCATTTCTTGGCTCATCATGTTCTTGTTTTTCTTTACATCCTTGTGTATGTTTGCATGGATTTTAAATTTTTATTCTGGTAAATTATATGCAACATAAGTTTCCTATTTTATCTACTTTGAGATATACAATTCACTGGTGTTGATTACATTCACAATGTTATGTCACCATTACCACCATCAATTACCAAATCTTTTCCATCACCCCAAATGGAAACTACATATCAATTAAGCATTAATTCCCATTCCTCACTCACACCCAGTCCTCAGTAACCTCTATTCTACTTTCTAACTCTATTTAGTTGCATTATCTAATTATTTCATATGAGTGAGAGCATGTGATATTTGTATTTTCATGTCTGGCTTATTTCACTCTAATTATTTCATATAAGTGAGATCATATGATATTTGTACTTTCTTGCCTGTCTTATCCTGTCCTCAAGGTTCATCTATGTTGCGGCATGAATGAGAACTTCATTCCTTCATTCCTTTTTATGAATGAATAATACTCCATTGTATCTATATATCATATTTTATTTATCCATTCTTCTCTTGATAGACATTTACTTGGGTTTCTTCCACCTTTTGGAAATTGAGAATAATGCTGCTGTGAACATCAGTGTGCAAATATCTGTTTGAGTCCCTGTTTCAATTCTTTTAGGTATATACTTGGCAATGGGATTACTGGATAATGTGGCAATTCTATACTTAACTTTAGGAGGAATTGCTGAACCATTTTCCACAAAGGCTACATAATTTTACATTATGCATAATTTTACATTATACATTTGCAAGGATTCTCATTTCTCCACACCCTCACATATACTTGTTATTTTCCATTTTTTAATAGTAGCCATTCTAAAGGGTGTGTAATGGTATCTCATTGTGATTTTGATTTGCATTTCCCTAATGGCTAATGATATTGAGTATCTTTTCATGGAGTTTTTGGTCATTTGTATATCTTCTTTGAATAAATGTCTATTCAAAACTTTTGAGCATTTTTAAATTGGGCTGTTTGTCTCATTGTTGAGTTTTAAGATTTCTCTTTATAGTCTGGATAGTAAACTCTTATTAGATATGTCATTTCCAAATATTTTCTCCCATTCTGTATGTTGTCTTTTTACTTTCATGATAAAGTTTTTGATGCACAAAAGTTGCTTATTTTGATGAAGTCCCATTTATCTTTTTTTTTTTTTTTTTGAGGTACTGGGGATTGAACCCAGGACCTCATACATGGGAAGCAGGTGCCCAACCACTGAGCTACATCCACTCCCCAATGAGAATTGGTTTTTTTGTTTGTTTGTTTTTGTTTTTAGGAGGTACCAGGGATTGAACCTAGGACCTTGTATATGGGAAGCAGGCGTTCAGCCACTTGAGCTACATCCACTTTCAGTTGTTTGTCCTTTTGATGAAAAGTCTAAGAAACCTTTGCCTAACACAAGGTCCTGAAGATGCTTCCCTACGTTTTCTTCTAGGAGTTTTATAGTTCTGGTTCTTATATTTAGGTCTTTGATCCATTTTGAGTTGATTTTTTAGTTGATGGTGTGAAGAAATGATATGCCTTCATTCTTTTGCACATGGAGATCCAGTTTTCTCAGCACCATTTGTTGAAGAGATTATTCTTTCCCCATTGAATCAACTTGACACCTTGTAAAAATCAATTGGCCATAGATGTGAGGATCTATTTCTGACCTCTCAGTTTGATTCCATTTCTTCATAAGTCTGTCCTTGTGCTAGTACCATGCTGCTTTGTAGTAAGTTTTAAAATTGGAAAGTGTGAGTCCTCTGACTTCTTTCTTTTTTAAAAGATGGTTTTGGCTATTCAGTGCCCATTACCCTTCCACAGAAATTTGATTATTGGCTTTTCCATTTCTGTAAAGAAAGCTAATGGAATTTTGATTGGTGTTACAGTGAATCTATAAATAGCTTTGGGTAGAATTGACATCTTAACGATATTTAGTCTTTCAATCCATGAACACAGAATATCCTTCCACTTATTTATGTCTTTTTAAATTTCTTTCAAAAGCATTTTATAATTTTCCATGCACAAGTCCTTTATATCATTGTTTACATTTATTTATAGATTTTTAGTTCTTTTAGTTGCTATTGTCAATGGAGTTTTTTCGTGATTTCTTTTTCAGGTCATCCATTACTAACATATAAAAAAAAAATCCTTGATTTTTGTGTGCTGATATTGTGCCCTGCCACTTTGCTGAATTCATGTATTGACTCTAGTAGCTTTGCTGTGGAGTTTTCAGAATTTTTTTTTGTGTATAGGATCATGTCATCTGCAATAAGAAAAGTTTTTCTTCTTCCTTTCCAATTTGGATGACTTTTATATCTTTTTCTTGCCTAATTTTTCTGGCTAGAACTTCCATTACAATGTTGAATACCATTGGTGACATTGAGTATCATTGTATTATTCGGCAGAAAGCTATCCGTTTTTCATTACTGCATGGAATGCTACCTGTGGGTTTTTCACATGTGCCTTTTTTCATGGTAAGGAAGTTCCCTTCTATTCCAAATTTTCTGTGTTTTTACCAAGAAGGGGTGCTGGATTTTGCCAGATGTCTTTTTTGCATCAATTGAGATGATCATGTGGTTTTGTTCTTTCATTATTTTAATATGGTATATTACATTAATTGATTTTCTTATGTTGAATCACCCTTGCATACCTGGGATAAATCCCATTTGATTATGGTGTATAATATTTTAATGTGGTGTTGGATTCCATTTGCTAGTATTTTATTGAGGATTTTTGCATCTATATTTATAAGGGATATTGGTCTGTGATTTTCTTTTCTTGTGGTGATTTTTTCCTGGCTTTGGTATGAAGGTGAATGCTGGCATCACAGAGTAAGTTATGAACTGTTCTCTCCTCTTGAAATTTTTGGAAGAGTTTGAGCAGGATTGACGTTAATTCTTGAAATGTTTGGTAAAATTCGCCTGTGAAGCCATCCTGTCCTGGGGTTTACTTTTTTGGGAGGTTTTTGAACACTGATTCAATATCTTTACTACTAATTGATCTGTTGAGGTCTTCTGTTTCTTCTTGAGTCAGTTTAGGTAGATTTTGTGTGTCTAGGAATTTGTCAACTTCATCCAGTTTATCTAATTCGTTGCCATATAATTGTTCATAGTACCCTCTTATCCTCTTTATTTTTGTGGCTGCAGTAGAAATGTCTCCCTTTTATTTCTGATTTTTAAAGTTTACAACCTATTTTTTTAATTATAGTGTTTTTATTGATATTTCAATGAACCAGCTGTTCGTTTACTTGATTTTATCTGTGGTCACTTTATCCCCGTTTTCATTTATCTCTTCTCTAGTCTTTATTTCCTTCCTTCTGCTCACCTTGGGGTTAGTTTGCTCTACTCTTTCTACATCTTCCAGCTGTGAGTTTTGGTCACTGATTTGAAATCTTTCTTTTGTTTGATGATTTTTAAAATATATATTTTATTAGAGAAGGTGTAGGTTTACAGAACAATCATGCATAAAACACAGGATTCCCATATATCACCCTATTATTAACAATATGCATTGGTGTGGGACATTTGTTACAATTGATGAAAGCACACTTATATAATTCTACTATTAACTATAGTCCATGTTTTACTTAGGTTTCACTGTTTATGTAGTTCCATGGATTTCTTTTAAAATTTTTATTTTGTTACCATATATATATAAAACCTATTATTTCCCCCTTTTAACTAGTCAGATTCAGATATATTTATTTCAGTGTACTTAATTATGTTTACAGTGTTGTGCTACCACGCATTATCAAAACTTTTCCATTACTCCAAACAGAAACTTTGTACCATTTAACCTTAAGCCCCTGTTTCCCTAACCCCACACTAGTCTCTGGTAAACTGTATTCTAGTGACTGACTCTGTGGATATGCATATTCTAATTATTTAATATCAATGAGACCATATCATATTCTTCCTTTTGTGTCTGACTTATTTCATTCAACGTGATGTCTTCAATTTTCATTCATGTTGTCACAATGTAACAGAATATAATTATTCTTTACAGCTAAATAATGTTCTGGTATATGTATATACCACATTATATTTATCATTCATTAGTTGATGGACACTTGGGTTGCTTCTACCTTTTGGCTATTGTGCATAATGTTGCTGTGAATATTGGTGTACAAAGAATTAGTGACATTGAAATCACACAGATAGTAGAATAGATAGATAAAAAGAAAAAAATCATCAGTGATTTACTCAATGGGAGAAAATATTTGGTAGCCATTTATCTGATAAGGGCCTAATATGCAACATTTATTAAAAAAAATCCTACACCTGGAAAATAAAAAGACAAACAAGCCATTTTAAAAATGGGCAAGAGATCTGAATAGTTAACTTTTCCAAAGAAGAAATACAAATGGCTAAAAAGCACATGGAAAGATGTTCAACATCACTAGCTATTAGGGAAATGCAAGTCAAAACTACAGTGAAATATAATTTTAAACCTATTTTACTGGTGGCTATTTAAAAAAACAGAAAACTACAAGTGTTGCAGAAGATGTGGAGGAAAGGGAACACTCATCCACTGCTGGTGGGAATGTGGAATGGTGCAGCCGTTGTGGAGGACAGTTTGGTAGTTCCTCAGGAAGCTAACTATGGAACTGCCATATGATCCAGCAATCTTACTGCTGAGTATGTACCTAAAAGAATTGAAACCAGGGACACGAACAGATACATGCATACCAATGTTCATAGCAGCATTATTCACTATTGCCAAAAGTTGGAAGCAACCCAAGTGGCCATCAACAGATGAATAGATCAGCAAATTGTGATATATACATACAATGAGATATTACTCAGCTATAAGAAGGAATACAGTTTTAACACACAGGACAAAATGGATGAATCTTGAAGACCTTATGTTGAGTGAAGTAAGCCAGTCACTGAAGGACAAATATTACATGACCTCACTGATATGACTTAAGCAAATTGAGCAGACTCAAAGAGCTAGAGTCTGGAAGGTAGATTATCAAGAGACGGAAAGGGGCCGGCTGTATAGCCCAGTGGATAAGGGCGCCGGTACACCACATGGGAGGCCCTGGGTTCCGTTCCGGGGACCTCTCTGAGTGGGCAGATGGCCTTGAGAAAGGCAAGCCGCCATGGGCGGGGCAAAGCCACTGTGGGCAAGGCAAAAAGCTGCCACGGGCAGGGCGGAGCCGCGACAGGCATGGCAAGTCACCCATGAAACACGGAGCTGCCGACTGCGAATCACGGAGCCTAGCAGCCCGCAAATCACAGAGCTGAGCAGCCTGCAAAACACGGAGAGGAGCCGCCCGTGAAATGGAATGGAGCCACCCACGAGCGCAGCGAGCCGCCTGCGCGGAGGGCCGACTCGGCACGTCGCCGCAAAAACGGGGGGAGACAAGAAGCAGACATAGAAGAACACAGAAGAATGGACACAAAGCAAGAGCAAGCAGAAAGGGGGGGATATGTAACAAAAAAAAAA
>PVKH010001285.1:0-31269 GCA_004027955.1 Chaetophractus vellerosus | reverse complement strand
TCAGAGTATAACATACTTCCTCATGGGCCACACTTTGTGTTTCAACTTTGGGGGCTTTTTGTGATTTTATTCTAGTCATAGGTCTCAAGGACAAGAGGGGTGGAGGGGGTAAGTAAGGAGAAGGATTAGAGATGTCTTGCAGGTTATTGACCTTAGGGTATTCCTTACATTTTCTTTTGGTGAGGCAGGGTTAATCTCTTCAAGCAGGGTATGAAAGGCAGATTACTCAGTGCAGGGTGGAGGCTGGGCAGTGCATACTGGAGTTTGGCTGGTACCTGCCTCAGGAATGGGAGGTGGTCCAGACTCTCTAGGGCTGGCCAGACACTGAGCAGTGCAGGCTTCAGTTTGGCTGGTACCCACCTCAGAGCTGGAGGGAGGTCGGGAATCCCCGGGACAGCCTGGAGGCTCAGAGTTCCAATGTCCCCACCAATATCATCATCATCCCATATGTCACCATCCCAATCCTCGAGGTTCCGCTCCTTTCCAATCAACGCCCTCACTTTAATTGCAGAATCCCTGCGAGGTTGCAATTTTAGTTTCCTCTGTAATTCTGCTGTTTGTACAATGAGCATCTGGGTTTGATTCTCAGATATCTCAAGTCTTTGGCTACAGGAGACAAGATTTTCTTTCCAGGTACACATAGAAACTTTCATATCATTCATGTGGCATTTAAGTTTCAATTTGTATACTTTAGCTCATCCCTTTCTTTTTTAACTGTATCCAGAGTATCTAGGAGTAGCCAATGAACATAATTATACTTTTTTATGCCACAGAATTCTGTTAAGGTATTGAAAACACTCTCACCCAGATTCTTGCTTCTTATAAGCTTTGAAGTAGGGGAATCCATTGAGGATATATTGTGTATCCCTATTGCCAGCGCATGCCATGGACTCTCAGCAACCTCTTCATTATTGGAAAGGGAGTCATTAGTACCCTTGAGTCCAATTACAGCAGAGAATAACCTCAGACATCCCATGTTTAAGACTCTGTTCCTCAAGACCCACTCCTGGTACCAGCTGGTTTAGTCAGGGTTCTCTGAGGAAACAGAATCAACAGGAGGTGTCTGTCAATAATATAAGACGTTATAAGAGTCTATCACGTGACTGTGGGGATGCACAAATCCAGGTTCCACAGGCAGGCTGCAAACCCCAGGCTCTGATGAAAGACTGATGAAGAGTCCTTGATGAGTTTCTGGGAGAAGATGACTGTCAAACAACGAGCTGGGAAATTCTCTCTGAATGTTGAAATCAGTTCCCTTTTACGGCAGTCAACTGAATGGATAAAAGCATCATCTATTTTTTAACCAATTTATTGATGCAGATGTAATCAGCCATCCATGCAGTAAACTCACTGGTGATTGAAGTCCATAAATGTTCTTGTATTACAATTAGCCCAGAGCTTGCTGGACCTAACACCAGACACAATTCCCTGGCTGCATTGACACATTAGCCTAACCATCACATTCATTCTCATAACATCTGTTACTTTTTCTTGCATACTCCCAAATTGTTCTTTTTGCTTGTCCAGTTTCTCCTTAATACCCTTTATCTCTTTAGTCATATTTTCTTTCAATTCTTTAAATTGATTTAGGAAATTGTGTGATTATCATTCATTATCTTAAATCCTGTATCTCTTCAGGATATTTCATTTGCTCCTTTGGTTGGGCCATCTCTTACTGTTTCCTAGTATGGCTTGTAAGTGTTTTGTGATGTCTAGACATCTGCATATTGTGGTGAATTTACTCTGATGTCCAATTTTTCTCTCTTGCATATTGTTATTATTTTTTCATAGTTTTTCTTTGAAATTTGTTTCAACTTATCCTAAGTCTTTAAACTGTCTAGGTTAAGTTATCAAAACATTGCCTGGGACTTACTAATGGGTCATAGATTTTCTCTCCTAAGTTAGAGAAGAGAGAGACCCAAGTGTAGTTTTAGTCCATACAATTTCCAGAATGGCCAACAGATGGCATTCATTGGTGTACCTTTCCATGGAGATGTATCCTTCACCATTTTCCATTATTTTGGTCTGACTGGACAATGGATTCAAAATGGGATCTGCTAGGTGAATTCACTGAAGAAAAGCTTGCCTCCCATCCTATTTCCCTTGTAACAACTGGCAGGAGGGAAGATATCTGCTCCCTTCTCAGTCATCTGCAGTGTGCCAAGGGTTTTACCCCCTCTTCAGTGTGGGGGAGGTGAACCCTTCCTGGCAGCTGGGAGGTTTAGTAATTCACAGTTTGTTGTTTTGGGTTCTTCCTTTCCCTGTCCCTCATAGTTCTGAGAGTTTCAAAGCACTGTCCTTGTCTGCTGTCCCCCAAAGCAGGTCCCTTGGGCAGCTCTTGGTTCTTTCTCTGTTGATTTTGTGAGATTTCTGATCCTTGTTTGCCTAATATGTTGCCATCTTCCCACAATCTACATTATCTTTTAACTGTACATAACACAGTCACTATAAAAACCCATATTCAATTCCTTGAAACAAGACTCAATAGGTTTCAAAGTATTAAAATATTATTAGTATGCTCCTTGATTGTAATAAAATAAAAAAGTAAACACTGTCTAGAAAATATCTAATATTTATAAATTTAAAAATTCAGATTTGAACAATTCCAGGATCAAAAATTAATCATGAGGGAAAGTGGAAATTATTGAACTGAATGATAGTCAACAAAATTTGTAATAAACAGCAAATCATGCTTAGATGGAAACTTACTTAAAACTTAAAATATTTATACTATAGGAAAGTATAGCAGCATTGAACTTTCCTTCCACCAATGTAAAATCAAATTCAAACTTAACAGAAAGAAGGAAATATTAAAGACAAAACGAGAAGTCAGTGAAATAGAGTCAGAAAACCTATTAAGAAAAAAGAAGAATCAAAAAGCTTATTTTTTGAAAGGATCAATAAAAGTTATAATATTCTATCTAAATTGATAAAGAAAAAAGATGAAAGACACAAATTTGAAAAACTTCAACACACTTTCTTGGTAAAAATCTCAATAAAATGAAACTCCATTGACTAGAAAAAGGTTATTCTTTTATTTTCCTACAGCTCTGTAACAAAGTACCACAAATTAGGTGGTGTAAAAGAACAGAAATTTTTTCGTTCACAATTATGAAGTTAGAGTTTCAAAACCAATGTACTGGCAGGGTCATACTCCTTCTGAAGTCTCTAGGGATGTTTCTCTCCTTACCTCTTAATAGCTTCTGGTGATTGCCAGAAATCCTTGACACTCCTTTGCATACAGTTGTATCACTCCAATTTCTGCATCTGACTTCACATAGCTGTCATTCATTTGAGAGTGTCTGTATCACTGAATGTCTCATTCCTTTAAAGGATACCAATCATTGGATTTAGAGTCTACTCTAATCTAGTACCCCTTTCCAAATCTCCTTCTCCTTTATTATATAAAGGCACTAGTCATTGGATTTAGGGCTCACCCTCATCAAATATGACCTCATGTTAAATTGATTGCATCTGCAAATACCCTATATTCAAATAAAGTTACATTCACAGGTACCTGGTGATAGGGCTTCAACTTATCTTTTTGGGGACACAATTCAACCCATAACATATATCTGCAAAAGCTTACTAATAATATATTTTTAATGTTGAGAAACAGGTGCGAGTTTTTCCCCTAGGATTGACAATAGAGAAGGGATGCCACTCTTACTGCTGCTATTCAGCATTGTATTAGAAATTCCAAATAGTGCAATAAAATAAGAAAAATAAATAAAAAGCAGAAAGATCAGAAACCTTTGAGTAAAACTTTCTTTATTCCCAAAGGACATTATCATTTATATAGAGTTTTAAGTTACCTAAAGCATGTATCTGAAGGAATAAATTGACAGGTGATCAGATACAAGCTCATATACACAAGTCTGCTGTGTTTTCCTATAACAGCAACAAAAAATTGGAGAAAAAGAATTCAACAGCATTTATCATATTATTCCTCCAATTAAATGTTTTGATACAAATTTAACATTATCTACAAGCCTTGTACACTGAAAACTTCAAAATATGGCAGAAGGATATTACAGAAGAGTAAATAGAAAGATATTCCATGTTCTAATGTTGGAGGACTCAAATTTAAGATCCATATTTCTCCAAGCAGATACAAAAGTTCAATGCAATTTCAATAAAAATTCCACTAGATGCTCTATAAATTTTCAAGAAGTTCCTAAAATTTTAAATTGAAATGTAGATGACTTACTGTAGTTCAGTGGTTAAGTGTCTGCTTCACATGTATGAGGTCCTGGGTGCAATCCCCCATACCTCTTAAAAAATGAAGATGACTTAGAATACCAAAAACATTTTTAAAAGAATGATTATAATGCCTCAAGCAAGTATGCCTTAATGTGCCACTTTAACATGCAATTTCCAAAAAAACAATTTAACTACCATGACATTGAGATTTAGAATATTTTTGGATACCTATACAATGCCATTTACTTTTGAATACCAGTACAACTTATTTCATAAACCTCTACTCTCATTTATTACATTATAGGATAATAAATGTATAAATAAATAGCTTTAGGTAATAGAAATGTGTGTGTTCATTTTCTAGGAAATGTAAAAACGAACATAATGGTATCAGAATAATGGATGTTTTTGTTTGTTTGCTTATTAAGAAAAATGAGAATATTATTTTTCATGGAGTGAGAATTGTCTTCACTGTTATATAATATGAAAGAAGACATTACAAGACACATTTGAAAGTCTATCATAATGGTATAATATCTTAGTAGAAGTGAGATTACATGCTTGGATATATAACTACAAATACTGACTTTGTGAGCTGCAATTAAATGTGTAAATATTTTTGTTTTAAATTTAAATAAATGTTATGGGCTTATTGATAAGGAAGAAAGACAAGATAATGAAGAGTGTAAAAGTAGATTTTATTTATCTATTACAAGTGACAAATTATTCTATATCCAGGGAGAAGCAGTTCTTTAATGACTAATATATGCTGTTAACATTTAAATGATTTTTTACATACTCTAAAATATATTTTAAAAAACATTTTTCTTTTTCATAAAGTTACATTTTCCAATAATCATTATCATTTATATATGAGTTTATAAATATTGGATTTAACTGTTTCTTATCTTAATCATATCTTGTCTCCTCTGACAATTATTCTTGATTTTCTTTCCAAAAAAGAGGATATAAATGCAGAATGATAAAATTATCCAAGCTGACTTTTGCACCTAAAATACCTATGGGTTTCCAAAATATCCATTAGGCAAAACATACTTTTGCCCATTCAGTATATAAAAAGAATGATATTTTGAAGACTTTTGTTTCCCAACTTACCATAAAAGAGAAAAGATACCTATTGAAAAAAGAAGTTCCTAGGTTAATTACTTATATGTAAAAGATGTTAATATAACTATGTTGTAATGATTGTATCCTTCTTGGTTACAGGAAATCTTAAACAAAAATGAGCTAAAATGTGTCCTTTTTTGACTAAATGAAACATAGTCAATCTTAAGTGCAAATGCATGTACAATACTGTCTGCAACAATATTTTGCTTTTAGGGTTACATATAATTACAATTGGAAATTTTCATAGTTTATATGGCAGATTAAATGTGCAGGGATTTAATCTTATTAATTAATTGTGTGATATTTTGTCAGGGAATTTGTTTTAGTTTGGTAGGGCTGATATGAAAAATAGCACACAATGAGTTGGCTTAAATAACAGGAGTTTATTGGCTCACAGTCTTTGAAGCTAGAAGTTGAAACTCACTGTCTCAGCCAGGTATGCTTCCTCATAGAGTTTGTAGTATTCTGATGCTGGCTTGTTACAGTCCATGAGGCTCCTTTGCTTGCATCTCTACATCTGTCATATGACAATGTGACATTCTGTCTCATTCTCTGCCTCACTCTCTGGTTTCTTCTAACTTCTACTGAATTATGGCTGCTACTTTCGTATCCTATTTCCTTTGCTTATGAGGACTTCAGCCATATTGGATCTTGGCCTGCCTTCATTCTTTCTGGCCACACCTTAACTAATAATACCATCTTCAAAGCTGCTGTTTACAAATGGTCCTGTAGGACTGGGATTTAGAACTTGAATATGTCTTTAATGGGCAAAATATTTCAATCGCCAAAAGAATTCCACTATCCCCCATTCTGACAATATAGGCTAATAATAAAATAGCCAAAGTTATTCACCAAGAGGTCTGCATTACCTGCTTCAAGCCAACCAAGCAGTTTCTACATGCTTTTAGGGCTGGTCATTGGATATTTTGGAAATAACATTGGAGAGAGAACAGGGTATTCAAAAGAGAGAACTTATCAGGAAATGTTAGCACTGGAAAAATAAATCTTGAAGAGATAGGCCCTTGAAAATGTTTCTAAGTTAAAACAACATTATCCATCCCCCAATTAAAAAAAATAGATATATTACAAATATTGGAACCTTTAAGCTGATTTTTTTCTAAAGATTCTCTAGAGTTGATGTTACACAAACATAGACAGCTAGCCTTGGATTTTATGTAGGAAAAAAGGTCATGAGGTGGACTGTTGCAACTGGGCCATTAGAAAAACCCTACACAGATAGCATTGCTCTTTTTTATTATTATTCTTTTCCCTCTGCACTATTCCTACTTTGTTGATTCAAGGCTCTGTAATGGTAGTTGACATACCTACCCTTTATTCATAGATCTCCCAAGGCCCTTTGCATCGATATTCACAAGATTGGGACTATTTTCACAGATGCTGGCAAATTAAACTACCCATATGTAAATTAATGTGAAATGCCACTTAGATCCAAATAGATTTCTGGGGCACTTTGAGCATGTTCCAAATAAAAATAATCATTTTGTTTTCCTGGGAAGCAACTGCTGTCAATTCATGTGTTTCTTTTGTGACCATCCAAAAGAAAGAAAAATAAGACCAGATTCTAACAAAGGTCTGTATTAGTCAGCTAAGGTGGTGCTGATGCAAAGTAAAAGAAATCTGTTGGCTTTTATAAAGGGTATTTATTTTGGATAAAAGCTTACAGATACATGCCCAAAGAGTCCAACTCAAGGTTGCTTTCTCACCAAAGTCAGTTGCCATGCGTTGAATCAAAATGGTGTGTGATCTCTGCTTGGTTTTCTTCTTCTTAAGGTTCTGTGGGCCCAGCTTTTTCCAATCTCAGCTATTGCATGGCATACGGCTAGGGTCTCAGGGCTTCCTATATCAGTCTTGCATAAGGATAATTTCTTTCCAGGCCTTATCAGCTGCTCAGGTGCTCTGTCCTCTTGAGCTGCAAACTATCAGGTGAATGGCTCATCCCTCCTCAGGGCCCAAGAGTCAAACATGACAGAACTATCTTCTCTTCCATATCTTCTTCCGTGAGTGTCCATTTATATCAGCCCACAAAGGGGGTGGGGACTTAAACCTGGGTCATGCCCTACTGAGGTGATCAAATTAAAGTCCTAATCTTAACAGGTAATTTATTCAAGACAGGTAAGCTGAATCTAATGCATTCAAAGAGTATTACACCCAGAAGAATAGATAAATTTACAAGCATAATCTTTATTTTGGGGATTCATAAATAATCTCAAACTGCCACAAGCTCAAAATGGCAACCACAGAAAACATAGTAGTTGATTATCATTTGATAATCATGATACATTCCTTATCATTGAACAGCAGTGGCTATCTAGATTTTTCATATAGCCAAAAGATTGTGGTTTATCCTTCAGCATATTCTAAAGATTTAATAGAGGGAAAGGTTGGAAAAGCAAAGAAAATGGTTCTGCTGACAAGACTATGAAAGGGAATTAAGATTTATAACAGAAATCACAATTTGTGAAAAGAACTAAACCCTGAGTATCAAAATACAATATAACAAATTATCTAAATTTGAACACTTTTAAAATCAGCTCTTTGAAAGCCATGTGTCCAAATAAAGCCGTAAACGATTCTGGCGTGAGTTGCTCTATGGTATGTCATTTGCTGAGACTCTAAGTGAAAGATCAATTTATTACTTATACAGCAAGAAAAGTATCAAAAGAACACGGTAAGAGATCCCACCATGGCTGTTCCTTGAGGAGGTCAACTGCTAGGGTCAGGGTCAATGGATGGCAGCTCCACATGCTCTGCTAATGTATGGGATGTGGGACCCTTGCACTGCCTGGAGATATTTTTATACACTCCAGGGGGAGAGCCCCTTCCAATGAGCAAACATCATGCACTGGAAAGCATCTAGGCTTGGTTAAAATTTAACCTGCATGCAGTCTCTTGTGAAATAGAAATGTACAAGATTTCTGCATGTAATCATGCACAAATGGAAATATACCAAACACCTGACACAGTCAAACAAGAGAGAAAGCACTATAATGTTTTAGAGTGAAGTACCAGAGGAAAACGTTCTTAAATTTAATTATTCCTGTGGGTATAAACCTGTTTGTTAGTAGGACAAATTGATGAGGTTAGTTCAGTTAAAATGTGGCCTATTTCAATCAGGTTGTGACTTAATCCTATTGTCAGAGTATTTTATAAGCAGAATGCAATTCAGACAAACAGAGGGAGAAAGTTATGGAAGCATTAAGCTGAAATTCAATGGAACCCAATAAAGAAGGTAGAGACCAGGAGATGCCATCGTTTACCTTGCCATGTGACAAGCTAAGAACCAAGCATCACCAGCAGACAGTCCCAGAATGCCAGAGATTTTGAGGAGAAAGCATTGCCATAGTGATGCCTTGATTTGGACTTTCTTTTAACCTCAAAACCATGAGGAATGTATTC
Source organism: Chaetophractus vellerosus (assembly GCA_004027955.1). Taxonomy (NCBI): domain Eukaryota; kingdom Metazoa; phylum Chordata; class Mammalia; order Cingulata; family Chlamyphoridae; genus Chaetophractus; species Chaetophractus vellerosus. The sequence goes on along the minus strand of PVKH010001285.1, from coordinate 22,521 downwards.
CCATTGTTTAACTTGTCCCATTTTATGATATTTGTTTGAGAAGCTAAGGATACTAAAACACATACCAAATACCTGCCCACAAACAATCAAGAGGGGAAAAGGAGATGAGCAAGGGTTTGGAGATACCCACTGAGTATGTCCTTGAATTCCCCACAAAAACTCACATCAGTTTACTTGGTTTAAAGAATAAATCAGCCATCCTCCAAATCTTTTGGAGGTGCCCCAGAGATTCTCAGAGAGCATTCCCAATTGCTGCAAGAAATGCAATAAACCAATTACTTCTCAAGTGTATGTCCCATGGCCTTTTAAAATGCTCTTTAATATGATAATCAATTAAATTTGATAAGCCTAAGGCTAAATCAAATGGAATAGCATTGATTTAAAGGGCAACTATTTCAAAGTGACATTTGTATTGGAAGGAAGCCATCCAGATAAAAGCTGACTTTCACTTTAAGTTCAGGTTTCACACAATGATGCTCTGTGAGGTAACAAAGATATCTTCAAAATTAGTCATAAGGATACTCAATAAGACAATCCTTTGTTTTTTATCCTAAGATCAACTATTTACATTGTCATAAACTGAAAGATAATTACGCTATCTCTGAAAACCCTGACTCAGGGTAAGTGTCACTCAGGTTAATTTTGCTAACTGTCGCAGTTTAAGCTTTCTGAAAATACTAATATATAGAACTTGTTTTATTAGTCAGCCAAAGGGGTGCTGATGCCAATTACCAGAAATCTGTTGGCATTTATAAAAGGGTAGCTATTTGGGGGTAGAAGCTTACAGTTATCAGGCCATAAAGCATAAGTTACTTCCTCACCAAAGTTTGTTGACATATGTTGGAGCAAGATGACTGCTGATATCTGCCAGGATTTCAGGCTTCCTGGATTCCTCTCTTCTCTGGGCTTGCTTCTCTCCAGGCTCAGGTTTGTATCTCTCCACAAGTCCAGCTGTAGAATATCAGGTGAATGGCTCATCTCTTGTCCTGGGGCCTTCTCTCTTTCCTCACCACCAAGCTCCTCTGTGTGCTTACTTCCCCAGACTCCAGCATTCAACCTCCAAACTTTTTTCTCTGCAGTGCAGTTTCTCTGTGAGTCCCCACCCACCAAGGGGCAGGGACTCAACATCCTATTGACATGATACAATCAAAGCCCTAATCATCATTTAATCAAGTGAAAATAAAACCTCTGAATCCAAAAACCCTAATACGCTAAGAGGAAAAGACCAGTTTACGAACATAATCCAATATTTTTTTGGGAATTCATCAATAATATCAAACTGCTACACTCCACCCTCTGAATTACAATATTCAAAAAAACCTTAAATCAGTAACAATGCTGAGAACAAAACCATATAAGAGTCAGTTTAAAGAAATGCAGTTTGTCTTGGGGAAAATTCCTGTCTACTGTAGACCTCAGAAACTTACAAAACAATTTATTTGCTTCCATACACAAATGGACAGACAAATGATAAACATTTTCATTATCATAAAGAGAAATTGGGAGGGAAACATGAGTCAGGTCCTCTACAGTTCAGTAAAACTACAGTACATACTTCACTAGATGTCAAAGTCCGAGAGTCATTTTTAAGATGGATTCTTTTCCTTGGGGCCACATGGGGACCCACTCTTTCCATAGGCTTGCCCAACAGCCATTTTCTTGCTTCCACCTTCATCAAGCACCTGGGTGTTGACCAAGCTCTAGATCTCATCCTCCAAGAGTGTTAGGGTGATTGCCACACCCTGCCCAATTTTTGGGTTAGAATCTTAACTTCCCTAGTACACTGATGTGATGACAACATTCCCCCAAACCTTTGGAATACAGGTTCAACTTTCTCAGAGCAGTGAGTTGACCACCTGGCTTTCCTTAGTCCATGAGGGACAGGCACACCCCTCTCAGACCTATGGAGTGTTGACCTTAAATGTTGTAATCTTTGAAGAACGTTCTCTGTCCTCTCTGTACCCTGGGACAGTAAAACTCTCCCAGAACATCTGTTGGGAATATCCATCCTCTTCAACAGCTGTGGCAAACTCACCCTCCCTGTATACATGTGTTGAGTTCCTCTCTTGGCCCCAGGTGATGTCTTAATTCCAGATCTCAGCTTCCATGGTTTTCCTCTTGAAGTTGTTTCCCTTTCAATCTCTCTCTTCCATGTCTTTTTTAGTCCAAGCTGACAGTGGTTTTGTTCATACAGCTCTCTCAAAAAGCTTGTTGGTTTATCATTAAAGAGGCAGGAGTCCAAGCCATCAGAAAGTAAGACTTTCCACAAGTCTTTCCTAGGTAACTGCATCTTCTATCCTGATTTACAAGTTCCAAGTTTAGCTAAGTCCTCAAATGGGGCACGATCATCTGGGAGCTCAATTTCCAGAGGCTTGGAATTCCTGGAATCAGTTTCTGTTTTCCTTGTGCCCAATAATACAGTCCTCAGCTTATCCTGCTCATCTAGCATTTTACTAAAAGTTGCAAGGAGAAACCAGGCTGCATTCTCCAAGTCTACCATGGAAATTTCTTCAGCTAAATGCCCAGAATCACCATTTTCAAATTCTGCCTTCCATAAAACACTAGGAGTTAATCTTGCTAAGTTCTCTGCAACTTTAAAACACAGATTACCTTTCCTCCAGTTTCCAATAATAGTTTCATCATTTATTTCTAAGGCATCATATAAAGTCTCTTCAGCATCAACATTAATAACAACAGTCTCTTCAAAGCAATCTAGGATTTTTCATAAAAGGTCTCAAAATTCCTACAAAAATTACCCCTTACATATTTATAAAACCATTTCAGCATTTTGGTAATTTAAAAAGCACTTCCCTACTGCTCGGTATCAAATTCTGTATTAGTCATCCAAAGGGTTACTGATGCAAATTACCAGAAATCACTTGGCATTTATAAAATGGTGTTTATTTGTGGTAGAAGCTTATAGTTACCAGGCCATAAAGCATATGTCACTTCCCTCATCAGTTTGTTGCCATGTGTTGGGGCAAGATGGCTGCCAACATCTGTCAAGTGTTCAGGTTTCCTGGGTTCCTCTCTTCCCAGGGCTTGCTTTTCTCCGGGTTCAGGCTAGCTTCTCTCCACAAGGCCACCTATAGACTATCAAGAAAACAGCTCATCTCTTTTCCAGGGGCCTTCTCTTCCTCCTCATGACCAAGCTCCTCTATGTGCTTACTCCCCCAGGCTACAGCATTCAAACTCCAAACATCCTTCTCTGTAGTGCAGTTTCCCTTTGAGAAACCTGCCCACCAAGTGGCAGGGACTCAATGTCCTACTGATTGGCTCAAAGCCCTAATCATCATTTAATCAAGTAATAGTAAAATCTCTGAATCTAATACATTCTAATATGCCCAGAGGAAAAGACCAGTTTACAAACATAATCCAATTTTTTTTTTTGGAATTCATCAATAATATCAAACTGCTACACTTGTCATTTGAGGGAAAATAAATTACCTTTTACTCAAGTTAGCAATATTGTAAAATAAAATTTTCTGAATTCTTAAAATTTCATACTAATGATGAAAAATACCCCCTAAATCCACTCATTTAAATGATGAATAAACACAAATTTTAATTTTGAATTTTAGAAGATATTGAAATATTTATTTTTGTTTTTGAATGAACTGGGATACAGGCAATTTTTTTTTATTTTCCCCAAACCCACCCTATTATTTTTCAATTTTTAATCCATTTTTTTTAGTATACATTGATTACATAAATGTTACACAGAAATTTTAGGAGTACCCATATGCCACACCTCCCACACCTCCCACAACCTCCCACATATATATACTTCATCAGTGTGGCACAATGTCTGTAATAGATATACACATTTGGGGGCTTTGCCATCAAGCATGGACCACATTTCAGACTGTAGACCACCTTCTCTCCCACACAGTTCTGCATGATACATGATGATATAAAATGGCCTATATCCTCCATTGCAACATCACCCAGGATAATTCCAAAGTCCTGAAAAAAGCCCCCGTATTACAATTGCTCTTCCATCTCCCTGCCCTCAAAGCATTCAGTGGCCCCTGGCTCCACATAATTTTGTAATTTCTTCCATTGCATGAATCACAAGTCTATAATAGGACACCAACAAGTCCATTCTAGTCCATAGTTCTTTCCCCAATCCCAAGGAGTCTTGGATGGTGATGTCCCCTCCACCACCAAGTGAGAGGGTGCTTATATCCCATGGATACAATGGAAGAGATTATCCTGCCTGCAGCTGCAGGCTTTCTCCATTCCCCAAGGTAGCCATCATCCATCATCATCTCCCCACTAGGTGTCCTGGGTGAGTCCATTGACTTGTAGAGTAGGAGTTGCAGGTCCACAGAATCTCTGGACCCAGTTGGCAAATGCACAGCCCATAGTCTCCAGTCTCTGGAAGTACACCTAAAACTCTGGCATCAAATATAGGTTTGAATAGAAGAGACCAATGGACCATGAGCAGTGAAGACATATTTCAGTCAGCCTCTGTCACTCTCAGGAGCAAGGGTTCCAAATTAGGGCTCACTGGTAAGGCACCAAACTCTGGGGCTATCTGCCCTGATATAGGATCTGGATATCTCCAAAGCTCTCAGGAGGCCCTCTCTTTAGGGTGATATCCATATTGGAAGCTTAGGAGGTCCTACTGCGATCTGCATAAGTGTTACCTTTGGGTTGACCTCCTGACTCACTTTGAAGTCTCTTAGCCCAATGAACTCATTTGTCTTTATCATTCCCTCCTATTATTCGGAGTCTTTTTCCAGTTGTACTGCCCATCGGCATTTGTTAGTAATCCCTCTTTGCCAGGGAGGATCTTCCCCCAGAGTCATGTCCCATGCTGGGAGGAAGGTAATGCATTCATATGCTGAGTTTAGCTTAGAGAGAGGCCACATTTGAGTAACAAGGATGTTCTCAAGAGGCAACTCTTAGGCACTCCATAACACTAGGCTGTTTCAATTTCAAGAGCAAAGACTCATAAGGCTAGTCATCAATAACAAAGGCCCATCAATGGATCATCCTCCTTTGCCAGACACTGCCCCTGCTCTCAGGGGGATGTTGCTACTCCTCTGGAAAATATGGCGGAGCTCCCCAAGATAGGAATTCAGTGTTCTCCCATTTATTGTGTAATTCTTCACCCCGTGACCATGCCCCATGAGCATTTGAACAATTATGCATGCCTTTTATGTATGTTCAGGTTGACTTCCTCCCATGCACCCCCAACCTTGACACCCCCCACCAATGATCTTCTCCCATCCCCATTGTGATCCTTCTTTGATCCATAGCCTCTTCAAAAGTGAAGCCATAACAATAGCCAATTGCAATGAATAGGAAAATGAAATAATAATGATATTTAAATGTAAGAGTTAAAATATATGAGAAATTTAAAAATAAAAAATAATTTTAAAAATTTTAAAAAAATATATAAAAAAGAAAACAAGATATTGTTAAAGCATTGGGTTATTCAAAAATGTGAAAAAATAAATATATATATGTTTAAAAATTTTTTCCCAATTTTGCCTTGTCAGTGCAATATCTGATGTCCAGTCTGTTTCTTGGCATCTTCCTCTTCTCATTCTCAAGCATCCCACCTTTTTTCATTTAATTTTCAAAGAAGTTTTAGGTCACAGAAGAATCACACAGAATACAAGAAAATCTCACATGGAGGAGGAAGATACAGGCATTAATATCATATTTGTGTATATTGAGACTACAAGTTTGCTTTTTAATTTTTTAAATACATTTTTTTTTTGTTACACATCCCCCCCTTCTGCCTGCCTTTGCTGTGTTCACTTTTGTGTTCTTCCGTGTCTGCTCTGTTTCCCCCCACTGCAGTTGTTTCGGTCAGCCACAGGCGTGCCTTTTGAAATATACCAAAGATTGGTCGGTCTTTATAAAGGGTATCTATTTGGGGTAGAAGCTTACAGTTACCAGGCCACAAAGCATAAATTTCTTCCCATACCAAAGTCCACGTGTTGGAGTAAGATGGCTGCCGATGTCTCCTGGGTTCAGGCTTCCGGGTTCCTCTGTTCCTGGGGCTGCGTTTCTCTCCGGGCTTAGCTTCTGTTTCCTTCACGAGTTCAGCTGTAGACCATGAGGCTTTCTATGCTTTGCGTCTCTCCACAAGGCCAGCTGTAGACTATCGGGCAAACGGCTCACTCCAACATCAGAACTGCTTCTCAAATCTCCTCCAAATCTCTGCTTCTCTCAATCTGCTTTTCTCAATCTGCCTTTTGTCTAGCCTTTTATACTTGAGACCATGCCCACCGAGGGGTGGGGCTCAACATCTCACTGACGTGGCAGTTAACACCCTACTCATAACTTAATCATGCCCAGATGAACAGATTAGTTTACAAGAATAATCCAATCTGTATTTTTGGAATTCACCATTAAACAAAACTCTGAAACCATTACAGTGGTGATGTGCCAAGTCAGCCCACCATGCAGGTGGTTCTGCTCCATTCGTGATTTTTGCTTCCGCTCCCGGGCGGCTTGCCCTGCCCGTGGCGGCTTTGCCCTGCCCATGGCAGCTTTCTGCCCTGCCCATGGTGGCTCTGCCCCACCCATGGTGGCTTGCCATTCTCAAGGTGGTCTGCCATTCTCAAGGTGGTCTGCCTGCCTGGAGAGGTCCCCGGGAACCAAACCCAGGGCCTCCCACATGGTGAACTGGTGCCCCATCCACTGGGCCATGGCCGGCCCCCAAAATATATTTTTAAAAGAAGTTTTAGTTGATGTAAATGTTACATCAAAAATATCAGGGATTCCCATATACCACACCCCTTCCCTCCCACACATTCCCATATTAACATCTTTCATTAGTGTGGCACATTTGTTACAATTGACAAACACATTTTGAAGCATTGTACTAACCAAGTTTAAAATATAGTTTACACTTTGCCTCACACAACTTTATATATTTATATATTAAATATATAATGGCTTATATCTATCATTGCAATGTCATACAGGACAATTCCAATGTCCCTAAAATGTCCCCATGTTGCACCTATTTTTCCTTCTCCCTCTCTTCAGAACCTCTGGTGGCCACTGTCTTTTTATCTATGATACAAGTTCTTCCATTGCTAGAATAATAAATCTACTTTAGTCCATAGTTGATTTCTCTCCTTATGTTTTTTCATTCCTCAATCTTGAAGATTTGGGGATTGTGAAGCCAACCCAGCCTCCAATTGAGAGGGAGTTTAGATCCCATGTGCCAGATGGTTGGAAATATCTGTTTTTTTAAACATTTTTTTTAAAATTAACAAATTATTTTTTAAAGATACATCGATTACATAAATGTTACACAAAAATTTTAGGGGTTGGATGGAAACATCTTACTTGCAATTGCAGACACTCTCCACTTCCTGGAATGGGCATTGTCCATCATCATTCTTTTGTTAGTTGTCTTGGGTGAGTCCAACGAACTGGAGAGTAGGTGTTGGCTGCAACTCTGCTGAGATTCAGGGCTTATCCAGCGTATGAACAGCCAGAAAACTTAAGTCTCTGGGACACATATTTATTGGTCATAGTGCTAATTATAGGTTCAAATAAAAGTGGCAGAAGAGTCATGTATAGGGAAATTATAAATTAGTCTAACTCTGTTAAATGGAGGAGCATATATTCCAAAGTAAGGCCAATTGACAGTTGCCCAAATTCTTGAGATTGTCTGCCCTGCCTGCAGTGTCTAGATTTCTCTAGAGCCCTCAGGAGCCCAGCTGTTTGAGGCAATGTTTATTGTGGCAGTCAATGAGATCTTGCTGAGATGTGGATAAGTGTAACCTCTGGAATGACTTCCTGACACATTTTGAACTCTCTTAGATTCATTGCTAGTTGGTGCTTGGTAATAATCCCCTGGTGCCAGGGAGGCCCATCCACAGGATGTTGGGAGCTGACCTACTGCCAGCATGCCTGTCTAGCTGTAAAGCCACTACAGAAAGGCCACGCGGCAATGAGGACCTGCACGGCAGTCCTCCAGTTGGTTTCCCTATCGACCTCAGTAGGAAATCTGTGTTCGTGTTTTTTATCTCACTTCTGTCTTTCTCTGAGCTTTTCTTATTAGTAGAGAGCATACCTCTCCAAAAAATTCTAAATAATAATCAAGTTGCAGCAAAACTGCTTTTGAAAAAGTTGTTAGGATTTATAGAAAAAATTACTTGGCCTTAATCACCATTATGCTGTGCTCACATTTTATAGATATAGATCAACAAGGACCTCTAGTAAGAGGAATAGAGAAGAAATGCTTTAACAAATTTTGCTTTTATGTAGAGCCAAGAAATCCTTGCAGTTAATTGGCCCTGGTGGGAAAAAATGTCGGAAGATATTGGTGGAGAAAAACAATTGGGACTCTTGAAACCTACATCATGTGAGGACCCTTTTGTAGTGTAGGTTGACATTGTGGACATGAAGTGGCACTGTGGGTATTATAGAGGACAATTGTCTAGTAATTCTGTACCTTGTACTAACATAAAAATGTAAAAAGGACTGTGATTGTAAACCATGATGCATAAATGGGAAATAACTGGTTAATGTTCTGCTAACCCAGAGAAAATGACAGGTGCACTGTGAACATAGTGTAACTTATGCCCTCAATTATAAAAAACAATGGTGCACTCTGGGGTGAGGGAAAGTTTGAAAAACATGCATCGCAAAAAATAGGTCAGAGGAAAACAATGAGATCAGAGGAAAGATATAAAAATAAAAATTGAGATGTGGCAAAGTAAGAGAAAAAGGAAGAAGAATAAAAATGAAAAGAAGCCAGAGCTAGCAACCTTTTCTGTCTGTGTGTCTTTTTTGCCGACACCGATCACCTTTTGGTAGCCCCTCTGAATGCCAAGGCTGGTCCTTGGCACCAGGAGTCATGTTCCATGCCAGGGAGAAAGTAGTGAGTTTAGGTAGTGAGTTTATATGATGAGTTTGGCTTAAAGAAAGCCCACATTTGAGTAACAAGGAGGCTTTTAGGAGATAACTCTTAGACAATGTAATATACTAGGCTAAGGGGGGCTGGCTGTAACCCAATTCGTAAGGCGCTGATTTACCACGTAGGAGGCCCCAGGTTTGGTTCCCAGGACCTCCTTGAGTGAGCAGACCACCTTGAGAAGGCAAGCCACCATGGGCAGGGCAAGCCTCCGTGAGCAGGGCAAGCCCCCACAGGCAGGGCAAGCCACCATGGGCAGGGCAATCCCCCATGAGCACGGCAAGCTGCCGTGAGCAGGCAGGCCGCCATGCAGTGAGCTGACTCAGCAGGCCCCAGCAGTGGGGGGAGACAAGCAGACACAGAAGAATGCAAAAATGAACACAGCAAGAACAAACAGAAAAAGGGGGGGGGGGATATGTAATAAATAAAAATAAATCTTAAAAAATATATACTAAGCTAACTTTCAATTTCACAAGAAAAGTTTCATAAGTACAACCATCAGTATCAAGGGCCAGTCATAATGGCCCATCCCCCTTCCCTAGGCACTACCCATATACTCAGGGGATTCTTGCTACTCTATTAAAGAATATAGCAGAAATTCCCAGGATGGGAATTTAATATTCTTTCAGTTATTTTGTTGGTCTCCACCCATGAAGACAATAACCCATGACCACTTGAACCTATTCATATACCATTGAAGCATTCCCCAGGCATACCCCTCCCCACACATGTCCCATCACTGATATCCCACACCGGTGGTCCTCTCCTGCCACAATTGTGTCCCTTCTGCAATCCAAAATCTCCCTAAAAACAGCCAAAAAATAATAATAAAATAATAACAAAAAACAAAATACAAAAAAATAAAATAAATTTAAAAAAATTTATTGTGCCTTTCATCAATGTAAGATCTGTTATCTTTTATGTACAGTGACTATTTCTTCCATATGTTCCCCCAGTGTCTTAATTTTTTTTGCATTATCTTCAAAGAAGTTGCTCAATATGGGCAAAATTTATGAGAATATGGAGGGCGTGGTTGAGCCGTAGATGGAGATGATGGTGCAGTGATGTGATTGAGTTTGAGGGTGTAGTAATGTGAGTGGGAGTAGAGTGGTGGCTTAGGTTGTACTGGGAGAAGATTTGGAGGAAGGAGCAGGTGAACTCTAGGTATTTGCAGGTCAGTGGTTTAAACTACAATGGTGGGAATGTGCTCTTAGCAAATATGGCAAAGATTACTGTTGCAAGGCATTGGAGGTGGGTGGATATGTGGGATAGGGTGCACCAGGGTAATGCCTCTATGGAATATGAAAGTGCTCATATTGTCATAGTGTGTTATCTCAGTGGGTAGAGACCCACACAATAAAGAAGAAAATATTAAATTCCCATCCTGGGGAGTCCTGCTATGTTCTCAATTAGAGGAGCAAGAATCTCATGAGAACATAGGCAGTGCCTTATAAAAGCAAACAGACCAATATGCCAAGCCCTCAATATTATTGCATGTAATTGTGAATCTTATTCTTCAAAAGTTAAAACTTAGTCATTACCATAGTTTCCGTGGGGAGAGGGAGGAAAAATAGAACAGATGGTACACATGGCATTTTTAGGACATTGGAATTATTCTGCTGACCTTGCAATGGCAGATACAGAATATTTTTAATTCTGTCCAAACCTATAAAAGTATACTTAAAAATGTAAACCATAATGTAAACCACTGACCATGGTTAGTAGTAATGCTTAAATATTTGCTTATTAATTGTAACAAACATACCATGCACATGTAAAATATTACTAATAAGGGAGAGTGGGAGAGTAGGAGGGGTTTGAGTTATGGGAATCCCCTATATTTTTATTTGGTTTTGCCTGGAAAGTTTAAATGCAATGCATATGTTACCACAATCTGATCAGAAGCCCTGTTTGGCAAACACTTTCACTGAAGAGTTGTTACATTCTTGGATTTCTAGGTTTCTGGAAACCCATTTTAAAATGAGAATCCATCCAGTCTATTCAAGATATTTAAAATTGTGATAACCGTCATACTGATCATGATAATTATATCTACTAATTTCATGTATCTGCACCCATTTGAAAGTTTCTGAGTAGTATTAAATACAAAAGAGAATGTATAATTTTATAATGTTAATTCAGTACAAATTTATCTAATGTTTCTTTACAAAGATAAAACTATATAACATAAGTTAAATAATATCTTGCAGTGCTTCATTAGAAGAGAAATATTTATGTTTTTAAATTTTTACCATTATTTGACCTGGAAAACTAGAAAACAAATCATGCCCCATAAATATTAAAGTAAACTCTAATTCTTTTATTCTATATGCCTCTTACTTTAAAAACTTATTTTGAAATAATTTCAAACTATGTGAAATTAACAAAAGTATTACAAAATCAATACACATAACTCCATCACACTCTATACAAGTAACCATTTGCCACATTTGCTCTATCATTCTATCTACCTAGGTATCTAGTTATCTAGCTAACTATTTTATAAAGTTTTGAACATAGACTGCACACATATTTAACATGGATTTTAATACTTAAAATTATACATGGGCTCTCAGGTTAAGTTTAGATTTACGTCATGTTTTTGCTATAATAAAAATATACATATCTTCTGTGAAAACATGTTCATAAACTTAATTTTCTGGTTGTCAAATGGATCACTGTATCTTCAGATTTAATTGTCTCCTTATCTGAGATAATGTAGAACTTGATGAAACTATTAAAATAATCCTCTTGCCCTTGATTTGGCTATTATTAAAACCACTTTTATTCAAGCTACATGCTTGAATTATTCATTTTGGTAATTTAAATGTTCATTTTGAAATGGATACCCAGCCAATTAATGTATGCTTTTGACAGATAATATTTATAAAAGAAAAAACACTTTACATGAAGGTAAAGCAAGCATTTCCTTTAATATTAACACAAATTTCAGTTCCTGTAAGGCAGGGAAGATACATTCTTAAATGCTTATTGGAGCATTTGAGAGAAGTACTATGTCTTCTTTTGAAAGAGGACCTTGAGAAGATAAATTGGACAAATATTATGGTATAACTCATATTTGGAAACATTCGCTATACTTTCTAGAATATTCTCCTATTCAGCACACCTTTAATTTTCAAAGAATTACCAGTTTCATGTAAGAAAAAATGTGTAATCAATGCATTTGAGGCAACACCATAAACTACACATATTTAACTTTGCTTAGCCATATTTTTATCATGATTATTTGACCCCAGAACCCTTGTAATTTGTTTTTAGCATCTGTAAATATTCCAAATTTAAGAGTTTTATAGACCATGTCATAGAAGGTATAAATAAATGAATATATTTTCATTTTTTAATATTTGACAGGTTTTAATTAGAACTTTTTAAATGTATGAGCTCATTACAATTTCCCCAACCACTACTGAGGCAGATTTTATTATAATTATGTCCATTTTACAGCTGAAAAATCTGAGAACAGTGATTAGGTAGCATGCAATTTATAGAGTTTAATCTGATTATGTTAGTTTACAGAAATGGAATTAACACACAGATAGTCTAGCTTCAGAACCTCTGGTGCTAATTATTCCACATACTTTCTAACTTGTGAGTCTTTTAGAAGTAAGAAGTAAGTGGTACACCTATAATTAAGCCTTCTAATGGCAGATATATGGTATTTATTTGTTCATTTCATTTTGCTTTTCTAATTATTTTGTCATCCTTACAGTTTGATTTTTCACATATAAAATTACATAATTATATGATTCTTCTTCCCTTCCTACCCTCACATATCCCTACCATTAAAGGTCACAAATACATTCCCCCACTTCGTAAGTTAATGAAGAAAAACTGTGGAGTTCATTTGAATTGTGCTTGGAATCAATGTATGCATATATTATTTCCATTCCCAATACTTTCTAGCTGGAAACATGCACCATTAATTAAATTTTCTATGGATTCTTTTTAATGTGCAAATTGGTCATAGTAATATATCTAATTCATGGTATGACTGTGAGGATATACATGATAAAGTATTCCCAGTTCTGTTAGTTAGCTACAAGTAACAAGAAGCCTTATGTACATTGGTTTATAAAATTGGGCATAAGTTCCATTTTTCCATTTTGCTTTTCTTACTCTGTTGACTTTCATACCATAATCATTGACTCATGATTTCAAGATTGCTCTAGTGTCTACCTGTTTCAGAAGGAAAGGAGAATAAGACAATGAGGGAGGTGCAGTGTGCCCATATCTGCAAGATGGAGGCTTTCTCTGAAGCCATTTGTAATTACTTGCCCCTGACTGTGCATATAGCCACCAAACCATTAGCTGTAATGGAGTCAGGCCAGGTGAATGTTTTACGTGGGTCGTTTTTTCTTCCAAAGTCACATTAGGAAAGGAGGAAGTAGTAAATGGATATTTAGAAGGCACTTAGTTTTGTCTTGTCACAATGGTTTTTAGTTCTAGATGCACAGTAAGCACTAAATGAGTAACAGCTGTTTTAGTCTGGATAGAGCCTTAGTGAATGAGCTAGTTTTATAGAGGAACCTTATTTTATCTTTAAAATTGCTCACAAGATTTCCATAGAAGGCATTGGAAAATTTGAAATCTATTCTCACCATTATCATTTATAAGGAATTTTGTCTGGGAATCAGTCAAAACAAAACAAAACCAAACCAAAAAACAAAAACAACATTTTACATACAGGCTAAATAAATACATGTAAGGTGCATATAAATAATGAGGAAATATGTTGTGAAAATTTGTTGACAAATTTAAACTTCTGTGACAAATGAAACACTTGTCTTAGAATGAAATAAAAATAAGTTCCTAGGAAAACTCATCCATTGAAAACATAGAAATCAGAAAATATTGTAAATCTGTACTATCTGAATTTACACCATTCTAGTACAACAATTCTTCTTTAACGTTGGAGGCAAATACCATATAGAGGAAAGGGGCAACACAAACTGTCAGAAAAACAAGATAAGATGACAAACCTGGCATTTACATTTGGTTAACATTGGGTGATTTATTTAAAACATCTCTAAGCTCTAAAACAGAAGTAAAATTAAGGGAAAACATAGGTGTGATATATATTATATGTGCGTACTTACAGTAAAAATTGGGCATTGTTTGAACGTCATATTCAGAGAAACTTTTTTTTTTTTAGTTCATTTTAAAACAGGACTGAAATGCTTAGGATTTATTTCATGTTGAAATTTCTCTTTTTAAGTGGACCAAGAACACTAAATATTTACACAGGTTAACTAAACATATACTCTACAGAATTATATCCCTGTAGACACTTTAGGGAAGTACTTGTTCTGCAACCCAATTAATGAGATATAGAGCAGAACATAAGCCAACCGGACTTTCATGAGGGCTTTGATTTTGGTCTTGAAAAAAAAATCAAGTAACAAGTTACACTCCGGATTCATCTATTGATTAACTTTCAGAGGTAGGGATGAGAAGTCAGCACATTAATTAAACTGTCTTAAACTTTGTTAATTATTCTTTTTGCTCAACTCAGCTTTCCTGTGTGCATATGTGGGTGGGGTCGGTGAGTTCTACATTCAGAAGTTGAACAACTTTATCACCATTAATGTGGCTAATTAAAAACTAAGACAAGTAAGAATGGTTTCTCTCCCTCTATGCTATTTTTCAGTTAATTGTTGCACAAAGTTATGTTCCAATCATGAACGAATACTCTGATTCTTTGAATGTACTTATCTTCTGCATGTTAATGCAGTGCATTTTCTTCCCATGCTTCTTTTAAACTTTCCAATATGCTTGAGACAAACATACTTTGTTTCATTTAAAAAAGAGACAGGGAATATGATGCTAAGAATATAAGATTTATTTTGACACCCTATAGAATAAATACTATCCAGCATATTAGAAAGGATTAGATAAAATGTAATGAATTATCAGCAATCAAACTCTTCTTTTATATCTGGAGAAAAAAAGAAATAAACAATATGGACATGAAAAACAATTATGCATTCTTAGTTAATGTTGGGATAAAACACCATATAAATCTTCTGGATTTCAATGAAACAGTTTATTGTGTTATATAATGCAAGTATCTTAAAGCTATTTAAAATCATGAAATATAAGATGCTAGAAGAATAATTGGGTATCTATTCCAACCACCTAATTTTATAGGTGAATAAACAAATACAGAGAGTTTAAAGTGGAGACAGGAATAGACTACATATCTTCTGGGCTCTTTCCTAATGTATGTTAACCTGTGGAAACCATTTTACAATAATAATAATCTTCTCCCAGAAGAAAATGCAGTTCATCATTTTTAAGTTGATAATGTTCAAGAAATTCTCTTAACTATATCTTAGATCAGTATGTTTAAAGATTTTGTGTAATGTTCATTCAAATTCAATCTTTTAATTTCATGATATATGATGAAGATAAATTTTTAGTTTTCCCAATTTTTTGGTAGAAAATTACTTTTCCAATTGAAATTTTATTTTCCTCAATAAAAATATATTTTATTAATTTAATGATAAAGAAAAGTGCTTTCTCTCCTCCCCTTCAAACTTGATCACCTCCTTTAACCCACCTATAGTGTATCACAGCAAAATTTAGTACCTTGAAACAACAGTCATTTATTTAATTCACAATTCTGTGGTTTGACAGTTTGGGCTGACTTAACTGGGTAATTCCACTACTGGCCTCAGCTGAGCTCAGCCATACATGTGGTTAGCTGATGGTCAGCCAAAGGAGTCAACTTCTGGATCTTGGCTAAAATAACAAGGATTACTGGGCTAAGAGTCTCCACTCATTTAGTAAATCACCCTGGTTATCATCCTATGATGGTGTTGGCACAGGTTGTAAGAAAACCAAGAAAAATGGCAAGCCCCAATATACAAGCAATTCTCAATTTTCTTCTCATGATACTTTTGCCTTTGTCTCGTCCAAATCAACCCATATAGATAAGCCTATATTCAATATGTAAGGGCACAACCCATATAGCAGATAATGGGAGAAATTTAAAAATCTGGGAGCCATTGCTGCAACTACCTAGTGTAGTCTTTCTTCTATCCTCAAGAACACATCAGTCTCTCACTCTCTCACAAGAATGCCAAAATTGCCATTCAGTCAGAGAATCATGCTTAAATTCCTGATTCGTTATGATACACTACCATACCAGATATGGGTAAGGCAGCACATTGAAAATACAAGTTATCTGCTCTATACAATTTCAATTTATAATGATACAGAGATAGAATAACTGCAAGAGCCACTCCCATTTGAACTGGAGAAGAAATGGTACCATATTCATTCCCATAGTAATTTTGAAATCAAATGGGAAAATATGTCACATTTACCTATTCCAGTGAGAAGGATGCTCATTGACAAAACCATGGTCTGTTTCTAGGGAGTGACCTCCCATATTTTTTGCATGGTTCAGAGCTCTACCCTCTGAGTTTTCCCTTCTTTCCCATCCCTCTGCTTAGCTATTTCAGTGAGGGCCTTGGAAAACATTCGATTGGAGCAATTTACTTAGCATATTTGATTTCCCTAGTGATGAAGAACCAGGCACATTTTGGATTTGAACAATCTCAGTAGCTTTGGTTTTGTGTTTTGTTTGTTTGTTTGTTTGATTTTAGATATAATGCTAGTATATTGTAATGGTTTGACAGTTTTATCTAATTATGAATTCCAAAAATATAAATTGAGTCATGCTTGTAAACTGATCTGTTCATCTGGGCATGATTGGTTTATGATTAGGGCATTAAGTGGGCCAAGTTAGTAGGGTGTTGAGCCCCGCCCCTCAGTGGGTGTGGTCTCAAGTGTAAAAAGCAAGGCAGCAGATTTGAGAAGCAGATTTTTGAGAAGCAGTTCAGATGTTGGAAAGGAGTGCTCCAGGAGAAGACAAGTGAGCTGTTCGTCTGATAGTCTACAGCTGGCCTTGTGGAGAGATGCAAAAGTCTAGAGAGCCTCATGGTATACAACTGAACTTGTGGAGGAAACAGAAGCTAAGACCAGAGAGAAATGCAGTCCCGGAAACAGAGGAACCCAGAAGCCTGAACCCTGGAGACGTTGGCAGCTGTCTTGTTCCCACACGTGGACTTTGGTGAGGGAAGAAATTTATGCTTTGTGGCCTGGTAACTGTAAGCTTTTACCCCAAATAAATACCCTTTATAAAAACCAACAAATGGGGGCCGGCTGTAGCCCAGTGGATAGGGCACTGGTTCATCACATGGGAGGCCCTGGGTTTGGTTCCCAGGGGCCTCTCGGGGCAGGCAGACCACCTTGAAAAGGGCAAGCCACCATGGGTGGGGCAGAGCCACCATGGGCAGGGCAAAATAAAAAGCTGCCACAGGCAGGGCAAAGCCACCACGGGCAGGGCAAGTCACCCGCAAATGGAGCAGAGCTGCTCGTGAACGGAAGCAGATGCGCCCATGAACGGAGCAGAGCCGCCTGCACGGTGACCTGACTTGGCACATCGCCACAATGAGGGGAGACAGAGCAGACACAGAAGAATGCAAAAAAAGGAACACAGCAAGAACAAGCAGAAAGGGGGGGGGATATGCAACAGCAACAATAAAAAAGATAGTTTCCACAAAATCCCTTTAAAAAAAAAAAACAACCAATTATTTATATATTGTGACTCACCCCTTTGGCTGACTAATACATATATGTTATTAGTAGTAAACCTGTATCAATTTAGGAAGAACATACCCAAGTCTAATAAAATTGTGATTGTATTTTAATTTACATTGATAATTACAGAGAGCTTATAATTTTAAAAATCCAGTTTTGAGTCAGATATAAAACAGAAACACAGAAGACAGAAATACAAAACTTACTAGTTTATATTTCTATTTTTAGATTCTTGCAATTTCTTAATAGACTCTGAGTATCAATTAAAATAGGCATGCCACTTGGTCTAAGTAGGGAGCCCTTTATCTCAAGTGTACCTCTGAGATGAGTAAAGTTGTCTAATTGGAATGTTCTCCATCGTGGCCAGTGCAAATCTTGATTATATTTGATGAGGTTTTGAGGTTTGGTTAGGTAGAGTTTTGGCCTCATACTTTTTTTTAAGGAAATCAATTTTGTTGATACTAATTAATATAGCAAAAATTCTTCCAAAGTGTACAATCAATGGTATTTGGTAGAATCACATATTTGTCCATTCATCACTTCAATCATTACAAGAGCATTTTCATTATTTCAATAATAATGTAATAAACAAAAAACAGACAAACAAGAAAATTCCTCACCTCTCAATCTCTCTCTATTTCCCCTGCTTTACATACTGCTATTTCTGGCTATTGTTGCACAATTATTTTTTTGTTTATTAAGCAGTTTTATTGAGATAAATTCACATACAATTTGATCTATCTAAATTGCTTAATCAATGGCTTTTAGAATAATCAGAATGCTGAACATTTACCATCACAAAAATTTTAGAACAATTTCATTACTCCAAAAAGAAAGACTCCACATCCCTTAGCATTTCCTTCCTTAGACCTACATAACCACTAATCTAAATTCATCTTTATAAATTGATTTATATTTACTTTTTATATAAATGGAATCATACAATATGTACTACTCTGTGCCTGGTCTCCTTCAGTTAGTTTAATGCTTGTTTGTTTGTTTTTGTCTTATATTAATATTCTGTAGTATTAACCTACATTTGTTCAGTTTCAAAGTAAAACAGTATTAAATATGCAATTTTACCCATATTCATATTTCACACAATACCTTTAATTCATAACCGGGCAATCATACAGTATTTGTCCTTTTCTGTCTGGTTTGCTTCACTCAACATAATGTCCTCCAGATTCATCCATGTTGTCATATGTTTCACCACTTCATTTCTTCTTATTGCTGCATAATATTCCATCATATGTATACCTCACAATTTGTTTATCTACTCATCAGTTGATGGACACCTGAGTTGTTTCCAACTTTTGACTATGATGAATAATGCTGCTATGAATATTGGTATGCAGATGTCTATTCATGTCACTGCTCTCTGTTCTTCTGGGTAAATACCTAGCAATGGTATTGTCAGGTATCATGGTAAGTTGATATACAACTTTGTTAGGAACTTCCTGTCTTCCACAGTGGCTGTACCATTCTACATTCCCACCAAGAGTGAATAAGCATTCCTATCTCCCCATAGCCTCTCCAACATTTATAGTTTTCTGAATTTTAATTGTGGTGAATCTAATAGGTATAAAATGATAACTCACTGTAGTTTTGATTTGCATTTCCCTAATCACTAGTGATATTGAACATTTTTTCATGTGTTTCTTCACCATTTGTATTTCTTCTTTGGACAGTTGCCTTTTCAAGTCTTTTGCCCATTTTTTAATTGGATAGCTTGACTTTTAATTGTTGAATTGTATGATCTCCTTATATATATGGATATTAAACCCTTATCAGATATGTGATTGCCATGTACTGATGACATGATCCTATATCTAGAAAGTCCTGAAAAATCTACAACAAAGGTACTAGAATTAATAGACAAGTTCAGCAAAGTGGCAAGATATAAGATTAATATGCAAAAATCATTAGCGTTTCTAAACACAACTGATGAGCAATCTGAGGAGCAAATCAGAAAAAAAAATAATAACAACTTAAACAATCAAATATTTAGGTATAATTGTAAACCAGGATATAAAGGCCCTGCATTCGGAAAACTACAAAACACTGCTAAAAGAAACCAAGGAAGACTGAAATAAATGGAAGGACATTCCTTGTTCATGGATTGGAAAACTAAATACCACTAAGGTGTCAATTCTACTCAAAATGATTTATAGAGTCAATACAAACCAAATAAAAATTCCAACAGCCTATTTTGCAGAATTTGAAAACCAATAATGAAATTTATTTGGAAGGGTATGTGACCCCAAATATCCAAAAATGTCTTTAAAAATAAGAACGAAGTTGGAGGACTATCACTTCCTGACTTAAAGCATATTACTTAGCTAGAGTGGTAAAAACAGCATGGTACTGGCATTAGCATAGACAGATTGACCAATAGAACTGAATTTAGAACTCAGAAATTGGTCATCACATCTACAGTCAAGTGATTTGGCAAGGCTTTTGAGGCAACCCAGCTGGGTAAGAACAGTCTATTCAAAAAATGGTGCTGGGAAAACTGGCTATTCATATCCAAAAGAAAGAAAGAAAGAAGACCCCTATCTCACACCTTATACAAATATTATCTCAAAATGGATCAAAGACATAAATATGAAAAGAACAGCCATAAAACTCCTAGAAGAAAATGTAGGAAAACATCTTCAAGATCCTGTGGTAGGCAGTAGTTTCTTAAACCTTACACCCAAAGCATGAGAAACAAAAGGAAAAATAGATAAATGGGACCTCCTCAAAATTAAACACTTTTGCACCTCCAAGGATTTTGTTAGTATCTTTTAATACAGACTGATAACATATTCACTATATAACTTCTTCAAATTTGATGGGTTATCTATGGTGTTGATTTGAGTTCACTCTGTAACTCAAACACCAGCTACTTGATATTCAATCTCATCTGAGGATTCAGTAATCCAGCCTACATATGAAGAGACTATTGCTGCTTTGCTTGATAAACCTATAACTGTCTCCTTCAAGGAAAGAGCCCTCACACCTTTATCTGAAGAGATTAATCCCATTTCACCAGATGAAACAACAATGGAATGCTCTGAGGTAGTTGACTTGCAAGACACTTCTAATTCTTCTCATGACCCACCCCATCACCCTTCTTTTCTTCTAACTTATAACTAGATTTAAGGTGCAACAGGTCCCAAGAGCATGGCCCATGAAGAGTTCTCTAGAAGAACTCTATGATCTTTCAAATTTAAATATATAGAAACCAGAAGAATATGTATAGGAATGGAAATTAAGAGTGTGGGATAATTGTGGAAGGAACATGAAATTGGATCAGGCTGATATTATTGACTCATGTCAACTAAGTAGAGATTCTAGATTCCATAGCATAGATGGAGGGGTTAGAAAGGGCTAACCCTTTTTGTTTGGATGGTTGGCTGAAGTATGGACAAAAGATGACCTCCTTTGCCTGAAACCAAAATGCCAGTACTCCTCTGATTTAATATAGATAAGGGGAGGCAAAGACTTAAAGGAAATGAAATGGGAGAGTGTATTTATCATGTAAGATATGCTCACCTCCCCCCAGTAATGTCCATATGACACACCTTTCACCAGGACTGTGAAGAATAACTTGTGAGAATAACTCCATCATGCCTGAAGAGCTCTGTGCCTGCTCTACTCTATAGGTCATATATTAGTGTAGGAACTGCTATTGCTAAACTTGGATCTTTAAACACATTGGGAATGATTAGAGCCTGGGTTGGCAGAAGCAAAATGGCAGCACTTAATCACCTAAGACAGGGTGGCTATCGCTATCAAAATTAACAGCAGAGTCAAAGCTGTAATCAGAATAGTCTGTCTCACAGAGACCTATGGCGTTGGCTGGCAGATTTTAGGGTAATCTTTTAGTTTACAAAGAGGTGCCGATGCAAAGTACCAGAAATGTTTTGGCTTTTATAAAGGATGTTTATTTGGGGGAAAAGCTCACAATCCCAAGTTTATGAAATGTGCAAATCCAGGCATCAGTAGAGATGCTTTCTCACCAAAATCAGCTGCTTTTTGGTCCTGGCATTGTTGCTACATGGTGAGTAAGATGGTCTCCAATCTCTGCAGAGGTATCTACCTTCTCATATCACATATCTTAAATATGATAAGGTTTGTGTCTTATCACATATCTGATAAGACACAGCAGAAGCCCAGCCTGGAGGAGAGAGACAGACCCATTTGCCTGATAGTCTACAGCTGGCCTTGTGGAGCAAGCACAGCAGTGGAGCCTAGAAAGAAACAGGGCTACAGGAAAAGAAGAACCCAAGAAGCCCGAACTCTTGACAGACGTCAGCAGCCATCTTGCCCCAACATGTGGCAATAGACTTTGGTGAGGGAAGTGACATATGATGACCTTGTGACTGTAAGCTTATACCCCAAATAAATATCCTTTATAAAACCAAACAGATTTCTGGTATTTTGCATGAGCACCCCTTTTGCTGACTAATACACACCACAACATAGACAAGTGGACACATGAAATTAACCATCATACCAGAGCTCAAACTTTCTCAGGTCATTACACCCTCAGAGTCTATAATTTTTTTATGATGCTCCTTGACCAAAAGAAAAACTTGTCAGTTCTATTTTTATATGATCAGTTCCAAACAACTTAATAGTGGTGGTATGCATGATGTCTGTAAATATCATTCTCTTTCCCTCAAAAATTTAAAATATCTCCCTGGGCTCCAGTGAGTTTGCTGTAGTACCTTGGAGTGCCTTGGAACACAGCTTAAGAATCACAAATGTAAACAAGGAATATTGATATAATAAAATTTATTATATATGAAAAGGGCATGTCTGTGGTAGATTAGTAAAAGGAAGATTGTTAATTCTTTATTAAAGTGGTTGTAATGGTTTGAGTTTGATTTAATTATGAATTCCAAAAATATAGATTAGATTATGTTTGTAAACTAATCTGTTCATCTGGGCGTGATTAAGTTATGAGTAGGGCGTTAACTGTCACGTCAGTGAGACGTTGAGCCCAA